>JAPYZM010002899.1:0-21496 GCA_030522845.1 Psyttalia concolor
CCCCCCCCCCTTTGTCTCTGATTTTCATTCGGAATTTGGGCTTCTAATGTTAATTGCGAGTTTCCAATGGGCCGTAACGTACTTCACAAAGAATGGAGTGCCTCTGTGAGAAGTGAATGAATGAAATGATGTCGATTGTGCAAGTAAATCCTCAGTTGAGTTCTACAAAAAATAATAATACAAAAGAAATGCCGTCCTTATCTCGTAATTGCACTTCGTGATCAAAATTTTTTGTGAACATTTGCGTTTCATTCGGTGAAAAGTAATCGATTTCCTTGAAATCTGCCACTATCTATGATATTTCTTATCATTGTTATCTTGAGAATGAAATATGAGACTTTGCGACAAGTATCCCGACGGCGCAGGACACCGTGATAAAATAATGAGCTTCCGGCTTTTGTTCTTGCGACAGAAATGATAAAATCACTTCCCAAAAAAAATACAAGTACAATACTATAGCTTTTTTCTGCATCATCCTTTCAATATGATGAGGAGCATGCGACAAGAAAAAAAACTCTGTGAATAAGGAAAAGCCATTGGCCAGGTCGCGGAATATAAAGAAAGGTTGTTTCACTGGCTGGCATCCATGTTAGAAATATTTAACTCTGCTTCCGAGTATCTTTTTTGGTTCTATTGGAATGGATGCCAGCTGATGATAGAACGAAAGGACTCGGGGATATTCACTCGTTGTAGTTTTTCATCCTGTACTGGAATGATTTTTTTTTTTTTCCATTTACATTTGCCTATGCTACTCTGAGAGGAGCTGTTTACCTCCTTAGCCACGATGTATAAGAATCATTTCTACCACTTTTGCCTCATTTTATGAGCTTTATTTTTTCTAAGAAAAGTTTTCGACTGCAGTTAATGAAGGCTCGACGATTTCTTATAGAACGCACGCCGAGGTGAGCTATACGGGAGACACGAGACACGAGAGACGAGAGACGAAAAGAATAAGGCGAAGGAGTATTTGAAGAGTGTGCTAAGCAAAGCAAAAAGATATAGACGAAATCCTGAAGACGTTGAGATAAAAATAAATCGGCTTTGGCAGGGCTTCCGCAAGTAGCGGAGATATAGGCAGATTGTACGATGCCGAGGGGTTATTCTTAATATTTGTAAGGTTTTCATCTGGAGTCAGGATTCCTGGGGCAAAAAAAAAAGTGAAGGCGGAGGATCGAGGAAGAGAAAGACGCTAGAGGCGGTTCACAGCGACGGCCCTTGCTACAGTTGTACAAAATACGAAAATCTTTGATAAAAATCCCCGCTTAAGAGTGAGGGGTGAAAATAAGAATAAGCTTATCCATTTTTTATCGATATTTTCCGGAAAATGTTTGGAAAAGTTGCAGCTGTTTATATTCACTCAATTTAAATTGAGTTATAGTAATATTGTCTTTACATTCTAAACAAAAGGATTTATTTGATTGCTAATTAATGTGAAATAAAAAAATCCTTGCTAAAAATGTCCAATAAAAAGCTGTCGGATGAAAATCTATTGATCAGTATGTATGGAAAATATATTAGAAATTTACAACTGCACTCTCCGAAATAATTTCCAAACGATACTAGTTCCGTTTGTATCATTTATTAGCCCCACGATTATTCTACAAATGGGTGCCGTTGGCACATCAACCGAGTTTTGTTGAAAAAAGATACATCCACGTGAAATGTACAATGAAAGTAGAAATTTGTAGCCAGCGAGAGCTAACGGCTATGTAACTAATTATCTGATCTCACCCGCCAGCAACTCGAGTTCATTGGTAGGAAGGTAGGAAGGGTTGGGTTGGGTGTTGTTGCCGCCGACAGAGAACGCTTGAAATACGCAAAACGCTAGGGTCAAAATGAGAAGAGTGATGGTGATGGTGTGCACTGGCACTGGCTACTGCTAAAAAGCCCCCGGTTAATAGTATTCGGGTGCTATGCCGGCGCTGGTACAGCTATTGCTGCTGCTGACACCAAAGACTTCTCAACTTTGGACTGGCAGCGAGTGTGCCGCGCAACTTTCCTCTAGCCCAAGGGATCTCAGCAAATTGGTTTATCATTTTTTGTTTTTCAGTTTCACGTGTTACCGGAAGTATTCAGGTGCTTTAATCCGGGCTAAAAAAAAAAACATTATGCATATATTTTGGATAAAAATCCTCCAATCACTGAACATTTCTGAACATGGTAACTTTTCTCAAAAACAAAATTCACTGATTTTATTGAATATATGAGAGAGAGAGAGAGGGCCAACTCTGCATGTGACAAAAATAATGTTGTCACTATTGCTAAAATTTTGTGCTTCAATCTGTCATCAAATTCGCCACGGATTAGTTCTCCGAGGAAATGTTCCAGCAAATTAATAGCACCCCAGTACTTTGCCAGAATTTAGTTAGCCAATGTGCATTGCTATCTCGTTTGTACAAGCGTTTGTACAAGCGTTTGTACAAGCGTATTGGCAGGCATCAGCTATCGCCATAAAACGACTGTTACACTCGGCCAACAGCAATGTCCGCTTAGAGTCGGTAGAGTACAAGAACGTCAGATGGATAGCATCCATCCCCTTACCTTGGCAACGACTACATATCCACTGCCGGGCCAGTGTCATGTATTTTCATGTATACGTGTAGACTATGTTAACCATGTCATGTATACATGGAGGCAATCCAATACGCGGCTTGTTGGGACCGGCACTGCGATTGAATGCTAGGAATTTCATCATGAGTTGAGTCCGGGTGAGCGATGTCAGAGGGGGGAGTTATACACGTTTGGACCGGGAGGAGGTGAGCGTAGAGACTGAGAACCGCCCTCCACTACCTCTACTACCCCTGTGCCTTCTCTTCTCATTCCCCTCTCCCGCCACTACCGTCATAGCGTCTAGGGGTTATGGGCTCGAGTGAGACAGAAAATCCAGGCAGTATATGCAGTTTACTGGGATCGAGAGAACCCCTTGCTTAGCAGCCGGCCGTTCCAATCATGATTCCAACGTTGCAGCGTTTGAAGTTCTCAATTGAAAAGGGGCGGAGGTTTGACTAAAGAACGAGTTCGAGGCTATATATTGGGGCTGTCCGATCTCATTCTACTTTCAATGTCTATGTGTTGGTATATGTAAATCCCTGGACGGTTGCTCACGGTTAGACACATACATATGTATGTGTCTACATTTTCAAAATATCAATTGTTTTTTCATTATATGATTTTATTTGATTTTTTTTTTCTCGAATTTGGCCAGACCAGCATATGAGCAAATGTATCAAAGTCATTGAGTAGAAAGTCACTCTCAGTGAAAATCAGAGAATTGAATATAAATTGTCAACAATTGTCATCGATGTATCGCAAGCTCACTTATAATTATCCCATAATTACATATATAGTCTAATAACAGGGTAAAGATGTATGTTTATGATTTAGCAGGGATTACTACAGCGTGAGCATTTTGTCTCACCCCTCGGGTGGGGTAATCAGTCCCAAGATCAGTATAACGGGTGAAAACTGTGTATTCCATTCGGTACTGAAGCGTTTCATATCTAGAGATGCTTTAAAGATCAGTCTGAAGAGTATGAATGAAAAAAGGGGGGATTACTAAATGGCGATAAGCTATCGATCCTTTACAATCAACATCCGATGTATTCCATTGAATTTGGGGGAGACGTATGGTCCATTTTACTAATAAGGCGTTTCGTACAGCACCCACCCCCGTTGGGTCAAGAGGGAAAATCCTCGGAACAATGCAGCTACTTCTTTTATGCGCGGACCACCCCGAATTCGAACGATTGGATTTCTAATAATGCGTCGCCAGTTCACCCATGTTTTTTCGTCTTTTGAGCCGATATTTTGCTTGAATTTATGGTTCTCGCGGGACAAAAGAATCATGTCAACAAGTGATTCGCATAGAAATATATTTGAATCTTGATAGATTGGTCAAATAAAATGGAAAATTTTCACGGAAAAGTATAGAAATATAATTTAACGACTTATTTGTTGATCCACAGCTGATGTCGTAGCCCTGTGCTGTTCCACTGTAATTCCAAATGGTGATTTCAAACTAAAAAGGGATATTTAAACTGGCGAGCTAGTTTGCACTATAAAATGTACTATCTAGTCGTCGTCGTCGTCGTCGTCGTCGGATCTCCTCAACCCAGCTCCCTCTTAGCCGTGGTTCACGGGCATCCGATCCTTTTAACTTTGCTTCTAAATTCCTTAATCAAGTTTTTCCACAGTGCGAAGAAAATTTGCGAATTTCGCTTTTCCACCTCTCCCTGGCACTCTCAAGTTTGCTTTTTCATTCAATTTTTTTAGTCTTACATTTACTAACGTGTTTCACCCTCCACCCGCCCCCTTTTCCGTTTTCTGTCGATTCTACGACAACCTATACTCCCACTCACTCGCACGCGCTCACTTTGATGTCAAGCCGTGAACACCACCGCCATTTAATTTACCGGCTGATGTGTTTCGAAGGAATCTACCCCCTCCGGTCTTGCTCTCTCGCCTTCCGCCGCCGTAACAACTACACTTGTACATTTTTTTTCTACAGCTATACATCTAGTCTACGTGTAAATTATCATTTTTTTTCTCCCCATTTTTATAGGAAAAATTTTTTCCTCTTCACTCTCACTTCTCATACCACAAACGCGGGCGTAAGAAAAATGCCTAAATTAGGCTATTGTTTCTTTCCTCCCCTGAAATTCAGACATTCTCACAGAATTTTGTATTCCCTACTTTGAAGCATTTCTAATATTTCTAATATTTAATAAACAAGATAAAAAATTTGCTCCTCTCCCATCCCGAGCTACTTTTTGAAATATCGCTTACAGTTATGATAACTTGAGTATCTTGAAAATGCAAAAGTATATTCAAATGTTTTTCCCGCAAAAATCGCACACACTGTAAAATATTGTTGTCCCTATGAGTCTCTTCAAGTCTCACAACCCATTTCATTTGGAAAATGTGTATAGCCTACCGACTGCAAACTCCATCCCCTTGACAGTTTGGCTGCGCCTTCATCACGCACTATGTCGACCAAGCGTCGCCCTTTGATCCCGCCGACAGTTACCCTCTATTTCCACCTACTCTCGAGAGCTCACCGATTCCACCCAGCCTTCCCCTATTTTAGCCTAAATTTTCATTACTCCGCCTTTTCTAAAATATTTCTTTATTTATTATTATTATTATTATTATTATTATTTTTTAGATCGTTCAGTAGATGTCGAAGAAAATAAGAGTAAATTATTTTCGTCATTTTATGATTTATTTATATTAAATATTTCAACTAAAGTTGTAATGTATGTTTATCTGAGTTATGTGAGAAGATGAAAAAAAAAAAAAAAAAAAAGCACTCCCCTGAATGGCAGTGCATAAGTAATGCGATAAAAGCCAGCTACCCCAGTAATACGTAAACCATAGTTCTTGGTTTTTTTTATTTCTCATCGTCGGTAGCTCAAAGGCGTGCATACATGGCACCGCTTGTATATGCAGCCGACTCGGCAGCAAACGTGCGATATTTCAGTTGTGCGATTGGTATACGCGTAAATAGCGCACGACCCGTCAACTCCACGAGTCATACGAATTATTTTATACTGTGTAACGTCGAGTGATAACAGGCTCAACCGTTGTGAAAAATTGTTGCTGATGTGAAAATTCACTCGGGAATTAATGCATAAAATCGATTAATTGACGGGGATAAATTAAGAGTTGTCTGGATAAACAGTGCGCCTATAATTTCCCAAGCTCCTAAATAAGCAAGTCGGGGAGAATGTATTATAACTACTTATTCTTTTATTTATTCCCTGGAAATAAATAAAAGAAAAAAAAAAAAAGAAAAATTCAGATATTTAAAGAAACTATTGTTTTCTCTTTCTCCGAATGAGGTCTGAATTTTTTTCCAATTTTCTTGTAATTCCAATATCATACAATGGCCGAATAATCAGTGAAATCCCAGCGCCGGAGAAGAAAGTAGAAATGCAAAGTGTATGATCAGACAAGCGTTAGCGCATTGAAAGCACCATTCACACTCGCAGTAATTTGAGCCAATACTCTCTGGTGTTGATCCACCAACATTGTTTCACAACCTGCTATGTACCCGCAACTTTATAAAATTTGACCTCTCCTAAAAGTAGGTTAATGCAAGTTTCATGGTTTTCTACGTGCACCGTTGATCTAAACCCGCGGTATTGCCGTCTTAGATAAAAAGAGGGCGGATAGCGGCCTGAGGAAAATCGGATGAGAGGGGTGGATATACATGAGCAAGGGGTGCGGCAAAGGCAAGTGTACAGTACACATGAGTCTCTGTGTGTGAGAACAGCGGACGCAGGCGCCGGTAGCCATGGCGACGTTTCCTTCGGATTGGCCACAGCTTCCACTTGAACATTCCCCTCTCCTTTCTCGGGTTCCTCACAAATTCCCCTTCCCTTTTTCCCCAACTATCCGCCACCATCGATAACCCCTCCGGCTCACATTTACAACCGGCCAACCACCCACCCACCCACCCACCCACCCACCCTTATCTTCACCCCCACTTTCTCCCACTTTTCTCCCCATCTCACTCCCCTTTTACTCTCTTCACTCGAGATCTTTTGCATTCAGCCCTCGACCATTACGACAAAATAGAAAAATAAATTATCAATGTTATTTGATAATGATATGATTTGATATCGCTTGATATTTTTATTTATCTAGTCTAATGATACTTGTTAACGACAGGTAACGCTCATTTTGCCGCAAATAACGAATATGTAAGCCCAGTGGCGGTTTTCCTCCAATATCCAAGACATTCCAGCATTCCGAACACACCTAAGTAAATGAATATGAGCCGTTGCCGCCTCATCATCACGAGATTACCCCTGTTGTTTCAAAATGTACATACGAAGTATCAGTCTATCTCCATCCTCCTCGAGTGTTACGCCTGGTGTGCTTTTCTCCCCCTACCGGGTAACTCAGCCTCCCGCGCCTACGCCTCTCGCGTTGCCTCGGCAACTCAGCTTGGGGTTGGCCACCGTCGAGTTTCACTCGCCGCCCCCCGCCAAATACTACTACCTCTCCCATCCACTTTTTTTTTAACTGTAGAAAAGGACCATTGAGGTAAAACGTCAATGCTGAAGAGTAAACGCGACTGAAGTGAGTGAGGGCTATGTGACAGGATAGATATGTAAGATGTGAGGGAGGAGGGGACACTGAGGAATATTTTTCTAGAAGCCAGCTACAAGTCAACGGATTTTAAATTACACTCAAGATTGCATAAGTCACGCAACTCAAATTATGCTATCAATTACTGCTATGGATATCTCATGGAACGTAGACTGTGGAAGTGACGTCTTTATCGTTCGGAGATATTTTCAAACTAAATTATTATTTAAGTTGCAATGTTTGTGCAAGTGAAATTTTTAATGGATTTATTGTATTTTCCTCAAAAATACCTGTGGAAATTCCTAGAAGACCAATAGCTTACGCGGTTATTAAAATTCCGAATTCACTTTGAACACATTTTTCTCTACGGATGTTGTAACAAGGCTGAGGGGTCGCCATCACCATCGATTTTAATACTGAACTCCGTCGCGTGCAGATATGCCCTCAGGCTTTCAATTTCAACTGTTTAAAAATCGATTATTGCATGGATTTTCAATGTCATGGAAAAAAATAATTTAAAAACATGGAAAATCTCTTTGTCAATATTGATGAGAGATACATTACTTGACACGCATTGACACGACTGGCTTCAACGAAGGACAATAATAATTCCGAATAAAAATTGTTGCATTCGATGAGTCACAGTGTGAAAAGTAATTCTCCCCCAAAATGAGGGAATAATGTAGCAAATGCATGGAAGATAGACAGCCTACGGAAAAATCATCAAAAGGAGAATATTAAAGCAAACGGGATATTTGAATAATTCCCATCGCCATTGAATCCTCCATCCACATGACTCGTCCTAGTCGCCTACATTATATGTCGTTACCCCGTGTATCACTATCTCCATTTCCCTCTCCGGTCGAGCGCTCGAGTCACCCTCTTCCTCCCCTCGAGCACCCACCAATGTGCCATGCCAACCAACGAGACTGGAAGCTGCTTTAGCCTTTGTGCGCGTCGGGCGGCAGTACATCAAAGCCTCCTAGTTCCCGCTCCAGCCTTTGACGGTTGCGTCGCGACCGTTCGCTCAGTCGTCGTTCGGTAGCGCAAGAGGACCCCGGATTGCAACAAACCCGAGTCATCACTACAAAGTGCATATCGCGTCCTTTTAAAATCAGACGAAATAGCCCTGTTTCCGTCATTAAAATAAAATCCTCAAGCGTCCGATGTAGCGGTCATAATTGGCAACTGCCGGTCTGCCAGCAGACCGCCCCTCAGTCCCGCTCGATTGATGACTCCATTAAAACTTGCCGCAAGCTCATCCCCACTCATGTGATATCCGCCGCGATGTCGCCGAAGAGTGTCAAATGTGCGCGTGGCAAAGTGACTAGAAAAGCTCGAAAAGTAGTCGGTGTTACTGTGGTAACGCGAGTACTAGGCGAACGGCCAGCAAGGCAAGAGCGTAGACGAAGAACAGTGGAGACGATGATAACGGGAAAAAATAGCAACGCTGCTGGCGCGAGTGCCAGTGAGACAGGTCGATCCAGCGTTATGCGCACGCCTCAATCCCTGGATCCCGAGGCACTGGACGGCGCCCTGTTGTTACAGTGGATGGAGAAGCATCAGAGGAGGAAAAAAAGCTGTGGGCATGGGCTTTCCAAGGATTCCGACCCCTCCAATGACAATAGCAAGTCGGATTTTACCTCAGATGAGAAGAATTTTGCACTTATTAAAAAGGAGGAAATTAAGAGAGAGTCGGAGGTACGAGGGGAGGATGTAACAAATAACAACAATGACGATGATGATGGGACTGAGCAGTCAGACATCAAGGTCAGTCCGCCGCCACCACCACCACCACCATTGTTATCGTCGTCGTCGTCGACGTCGTCGTTATCATCAACATCACCAGTTTCATCATCATTATCACCATTATCATCATCATCATCATCATCATCATCATCATCACATCATCAACAGCATCCTCATCAGCCTCATCATCCCCATCGTCAGCACCATCACCAACGAATCATCCAGAGCTCGTGAGCTCCACGCATGTGCACCTGGAGAGCCTGAGAAATGTACTAGAGGGTTACGACCACAGTCGGATATACCTGGCGCACGTTTCATTTCTTGACTGGCGGGACCTGCCAGGTAGGCGTTCTATAAGCGGTGAACGTGTATGGGTAGTAGGGGCTGCCGATCACGAAGGTAGACATCGAACAAGACTTCTGGTTGCCGGTCGTCATTGGCGACCACATTGTCTGCGGGGGGTCAATATGATTACTCAACCAGTGGTTTACGCTGGGGGTGGTAGTGGTTCACTAACGACGGATCTATTTCTGTGGTGGTTTCACCGAGAATTCGCCACTACAGCGATCGCCATGCATCCAGATGGTGCGATATTGGTGGCTGAGTCGGCGGATTATCTTCCACCTGAAGCTGACTGCGTCACTGCCGATGGGCTTGTGAGATTATTGGTAGTTGCTAAAGATTGTTTAGAGCCTAGGATCGTTACGAGTGAACTCCGAGTGAGACTCGCCACAGGTGTCCTCACTCGCGTCCATTGTCATTTTCATCTGGAGGAGGAAGCTAAGCTGAGTACTTTAGACAAAGAGATTAAGAAATTTAGCTTGAAAGAGGCCTTCGCTGAGCTCCACCGCGCCTGGTTAAGCATAAGCTCTGACACGTTTGCTAAAAGTTGGCTGGTGCTTCAGGAGTACGAGAATGCCAGTCTCTCGCCCCCAGTCGCTTCATTATCCCTTGGATGCGGTGGAGTATCAAATCATGAGATCAGTAGTGATCAGCAACTGATATCTCAACTCTGTAAACTGGCTAGTGAGGTGGGAATTGACGCCGGAGATGTTGAGTTTCAGAAGTGGATTTTAGATGAAGAGAGTGAACTTGCCAAACGAGTAACGAGGAAAACCGAACGCGAGGTTAATGACGATTGTGACGATGATATTGATAAGGAGATCAATGAGAGTTGTGACACATCTGAGCTCGATGTACCAAGCGCTGACGAAACTGTGCGGCTCCTATCGCGAGTACTTCTTTGGATGGAAAGAGCACCGCTCGATCCCGGCCTTCTACTCGCCATCAGATCGATGAGGGATGTCGCATCTGTAATGGTAAGAGGATTCCTCACTCCAGAATCATGTGACGTCTTACTTGCGTGCTCACAACATTCACTTTAGAGTAATAGACGGTGTGGCTTGTGCCTTGCGTCTCCCCTCGTCAACCGAATTTAGCCAATTTGGTACTTGGTCGCGATACCACTTGGTAGGATCTGGAATAAAGGGGTGCCGATAAAATCTTGAAAAAACCACAATTCCCGAAACGTTACGGAAATAAAATCTAAACGATATTCAAGAGTCTTCAACTGAAATTGGATGAGGGTTGTGCCACTTGTTTTTTCAAGGGATTTTCATGCCCTTTACTTTTCTCCACTTTTATTCATTTGTAAATTATTGTTTCTCAAGACGAAACTAGCAAAATACACAACTACAGCGAGACAGTGGTCTGAAAATATTTTTTAAAGCTCTAAATAAAAAATTAATTTTGTTTTCATTATTATTATTTGTATTGTATTCTGCCATTGCATGTTAGATGATGTAATTGATGATTTTTTAAATAATTTCAGGCAAGTAAAATGGGCCTGGCGGGCACGCATCCTAGTGGATTACCGGCATTTTTCTGTCCAAATGGGGAGCACCTGACACAACCCCCGCCTGCACACATGGGAATACCGCCTTATGGAGCGCTGGACGCAGGCAAGGCGGCAGCGGCGGCTGGTGAGTACTGGCCACCATCATCACACGGCTCACCCACACACGCAACAAACTGGAAGCGACTTCTAGCAGCAGCAGCTTCCACAGGTCAGCCACATGATACCGCCCAATTCTTACATCTCATTACTTACAATTGCAAAAACTGACACGTGAAAAAATTTCACGAAAAAACCTGGCGAGTTTAATAGAAAAAACTCTTTCCGATTGAATTTTTACTGAGCTTCTGTTGAGCAATTCTATCCAACTTTTCTTATTCTTCCCCAGATTGTGAGGGATTATCTTTACAAATTACGTGGATAATATATCCAACTTTCTTTCGACATATTGGTCAGAAAAAAAAAATAATCAATTTATCGGGACAGAGAATTTTTAACATTATAGAAAAGACAACAGAGTTCCATAGTAATTTTTCTAGACTTGTCTATGAAATTCGCTAGATTTTTTTAATTAAATTTTTTCATAATACGTGCTCTTTCCAGTGACTTAATTTGTCGTCTCAATGATCCTAAGTACATTATAATATTGATTTATGGGTGGTGGTGGCAACGACTGAGGTGGAGGTTGCTCTGATACTTTGATTTCCCATCTCCATCCCAATATCTCCATTATCTCCCTCCCCACAGACCAAATATAGAAAACATGAATATTAAGTATCCTCAACTGAAGAAATAAAAAATTGAGTGGTTGACTCGAATTGTCAAGACCTCGCACTCGAATAATATACAGAATAATATCCGTTTGAGCCATCTACATAAGAATCAAAAGTCACCCAGAGTGGATTTAAATATTGATATTTTTATGATTCTAATAATTGAAGGGATAACTTGGCGAGTCAAGTACACGGTATTTACGGAAGGGAGATATTCAACTTCATACTGTGGAAAAGAGGCTGGCGTTCAAGTACAAGTACCAGAGAAGAGCCAACCATTAGGCTAATCAGTGAAGCGTATAAGTCGTCTCCCCTTTGCATTCAGGTCAAAGAGATTCGGATCTCCAATTCTCCCTTTTTCATTTTTTTATTTTGAAATATGAATATGATGAAATATTTTCACAGTATCATTCACGGATTCAGCTTCATGCACCTTCATATCATCACTCTGATAATTTTTTCTAGTGTATATTCGAGGTGTGCATTGAAGGGTGGCAAAAAAATACAGTAATTTTAAAGAAACGCCTCAACCTCACAAGTGGAAAGTGTTGAAGCGAGAGTTAATTTGACACTCGCACATGTCAATTTAAGCCATTGATCAGAGTAAGTCAGGAAACCTATCGCTGGGAGAATAGAAAGATAATCCCTCAGTGACAAAGTGCTCCGTAAAAAAGGCCCGAAAGCCTGTATGTTTTAGGTGTGTAGTGAGCTGTGAAAAATGTCTTGACTCTCCAAGAATATCCTCTGAAAGGACTCACCCTATCTTCATTTTCTCGACTCAAAATCTGGAAGAGTTAAATGATATTAATGCAGAATTGTCAGTGTATCCTGTAAATAAGCTTCATCGTTGCTCTACAGGCATCCATCAATGCGCCTTACCCTCTTGTATCATCAGCAGTGCTCTTTTTCGCCGGCTTCCTTTCACCTTGTGTTCTCACTCGAAAGACTTGTAATTAGCAGCACCACTTTTTAATTTACGGTGGTTTATTGCGAATACTCTTGAGAGGATTTAAAGAGAATTTTGATAAAAGAGTGCTGCATTTATCGTTGAATTCAATAAATGGAACGATCATTCGTCGAATTAATACTGCGGTGATGGCTTGAACGGATTTACCCCTTTAAATTATTGAATACGCACTGAATTCACTTAAATAGCCGCGCGGTGGCGCGGTGGCGCGCTGACGCGCTGACGCGGGGTGACGCGGTGACGCGGTGACGCAGTGACGCGGTGACGCGATGGGGCTGTGACTCTATGACTCTGTGAAGATTAAAATAGCGAATGTTAATTATGAAAACGCGATTGTTTTACATCATTAAATTGTTATAACACAAAATGAGGATAAATGTGTGCTTTGGAAATCCTATATAATAGTTTTTTTTTTTTCCTTTTTTTTTCAATCCCCGCCGAAAACATCTTACGCACACGAATACATCGAGGGAGTGGACTCGTGATGGGCACTCCTTGTGAACCGCGTACAATTACAGGGTAACTAGTTCCACTTGGCTAGGTCAGTTAAATGGCATGCTGAATGCAAATAACGAGACAAGAGCGCACCGTTACACGTAGACATGTACTAATACTCCAAGGCGTGCCAGAACCCTGGTTTTGTTAAAACGATTTGCGTGTTAGAACGCTCCATATTGGTAAACTTTTCAGCCTTATATCATTCTTTTCATCTCGACTGGGGTCAAAGTTTTTTTTTACCAAGTCTCATATAATTATTCAACTCTCCTTTCTTTTGGATATTTAGCGAATTATTTTCATAATGCCAACGATTTAATTTGGACAAATAGTAATAAAAACTAAACGCTAAAACTGGAACGTCCAAAGTTTCATTGAACATTCGTTTCAAGTTGAAATTCATTTTATTATTTCTTAATGAAGAGGACGGCGGTATTCCCAGCATCAAGCTGCACCGGCTCCTCGTCCCTGGAGATGATGACGTGAATTCTGCACGTCAACGGATACGCCTAGTTGAGCACAGCGGGATTCATTATCACCCTCAGGGGGTACCGGTCTGCCACGTGTCTAGCTCGTTTCAATATCCAAAACCAGTGAAACAACCGCGTCAACCTAATGCAATTACCGTGTATCAATATCTCCGCTGGATGTATGAATACATTATATAGAGAATTTATCTACAAGAATATGGGTTGGCACGGCCTGGCGGTTGGCGGTTGATCCGGATATCGAGGGAAAAATTCAGGTGCACGCGGGGCCACAGCGAGGAAACACCCGGGGAAAACATAGTCCAAGAAATACTCATAACTTTAAATGATAATGTATTCTTTATCTTTATCTTTTCGTATGGTATGCACGCAAGGATTAGCCTCGCGTGTGAAACACATAATGCGCTATTATCCTCTTTATCATGAAAACTTTTCTCCTCACTCAGGCATATTAATGCCAAAGATTTAATTTCAATTCGCGAACCATTCTATTTAAAAAGCATCACCTCATTAGCGGAGAATGTCATTAAAAATGTATTTGCGCAATCATTTAAATGTGTCTTTGTATTATACACGATTGAATTAATAATAAACAAGAGGGCTAATGCAATTATCGTGTTCTAGTGATTTATCAGCAGTCTCGTAATTTAATTTTCTTCATTAATTTATTTACTTTGATAACACTATCTAACTAAACTATGTGAAAGAGATAGGTAAATTTTTGTAATAATCTTTTGTTGTAAAAATTTGCAACAAAGACTTGGCTATTCTCTTGAAGTTTAAAGCTATTGGCTGAAAACTGGCAAGTTGAGGAAATAATTTTAGAAATTAATTTTCAATAAATTGTTGCTCCCTTTTAAATGATCCATGTCACGAAATTCAATTATCCCGTCATAAATCCTCCCCTCTCTCCGATTCATTATTCGATTTCCTTCGATTTCGAATTGTACCCCAAGGAATTTCCGATGATCTCGATTAATACCGCCGCCCCTGCGTGTTCCGTTAAACGTTAACGACCAGATCTAATAAACCGAAATGGATAAAGAACGAAATAATGTTCCGGGAAGAAGTGGGTACACCGCAAAAAGAGGAAAAAGCTCGAAAACTAGTATCGAGTACAGATATAGTAAGACCGGATCTATCTCAGTCTCGAGTTTGTTCGGGGGAATAAAAGAGTAATTTTCCGGGTGGTGAGACGCCGATAATGGGGTTGCAGGCTGCCGAGTCGACTGGAAAGTGATTAAGCACACATGACAGAGTCTGCGGACTCGCCAGGATATTACGAACCCGCTCCTATGACTCCCTTCTCCTCTGCTTCCTCCCATGTCCTTCCTCTCACAGCGCTCTACCCCTTGTTCGCTCGCAGTCTGAGGATCTTTCCCTCTTTTTCTCGACGAATAAAAAAAAACTATTCGATTGTCCATGTAGTAAGAGAGCGAGAGAGATAGATAGATAGATAGATAGGTAAAATAGTACTGTAAAAAATTATGTCTTGAGGAGATTTCAAAGTAAGACGAGTCGTTTTCGTCACATGCATTTTAGGCGTGTCACAAGTAGATTCAAGTGGAGTCGAGTATTTGGAAAAACAGTTTTCTTTCAACTTTTGTACGTTTTTTTTAGTGACAATTCACATGAAATTCATGCATTAGTCATACATATTAGCCTCGTCAGTGGTTTCAGAGTTGATATAATCCATACATGTAATACGCGCAGTCCTTCAGCACATATTCACCCTCGGTCCTATTCGTTAGGTCTTTACGAAGCCAATTATTTACTCGGCTAAAGGCCCACGCACGTTTTCCACCGGTTTAGTCCGTGCTACCGCTACAAGCCGCACCCCTTTGACACGTAATACGCACCCCAGCAACACGTCGGAAACGTATGTTCACCGTATCGGCCTCAAACTGTGACACAGGTCTTCTTGATAAATCCCCGAGTGAAATTCGGTAACAGGTGATATTGTTTCAAAGGACATGTTCCTCTCATTTTTCATTCTTATTTCATTAAATACGGCTTCACTCATTTATTTGAACAACTTTTTCTTCATATTTTGAACAAACATTCTTCTGTGTTACTCTACTGATAGTACTTTAATTTTTTTATTTTTATTACTTGTTTTCTGTTCATGTTGTGTTATTAGTTTTTTTTCGCGCGCGCGCCCCCCCCCCCCCTCCCCGAACGTCGTAGTCTCCTATTCAGTTATCACCTACCATACTTATTTCATTATTACTGCTTCTCTCCTCGCGCTATATTGAATATTCAACCTCCACCAAATAATTCTTCTCCCTAACATTAGATTATATTTAAATGCTAGTTACAAATGCTAAGAGAAAATCCGAATGAATTTGAAATTAATTAGAAACTGATATTTTTACAGGTTTGACAAGAGCTCCCATGTATCCATTCTCAACAGGCCAGTACCCCTACCCAATGCTGAGTCCAGAGATGACACAAGTAGCTGCATCCTGGTAAGCCCCGTTCGTTCTATTCCACTTTATTTTCCATTATTTTCCTTTCCAATGTACAACACACCATGAAGAAATGAAAAATTCCAAGGAGAGAGATACCCTCGCCACCACAACGTACGGACACTGGTCCACCGTGTCCTCTCAGTTCCAGTCTATTAGACCGAATACACCCTCTACTTGCGTGGAGATTCACTTAGAAAACCCCGTGTTCTTTCTTGTTATTTGCTTTCTGCCTGAATCACCCTAAATTGAGATTTTTCATGGATGATTAGTTCTCCTTCCCTCAATTAGGAGGGTAACTTGGGTAACTTGGTCTTGTGCGGTAAATGAAAAAAAGCACAGAGAGAGAGAGAGAGCTGAGAAAATAAATAGATGAGAGGGCCTCTCGAAACTGCACAAATAGCAAAACTACAATGCCGTTAAACCGTTAAAACTATATATATATATATATATATATAAATATATTGCTGTGCAACTCACAATGTAGTGGCTTCTTAAAAATTCTCCCTCCTCACATATATTTATATACCACTCTCGCGAGTATCGTCAAAATTTTGACATCAGATGAAATGAGGTGAAATGCTTTCAGGCACACACCAAGCATGTATCCAATTTCGCCGGCGAGCGCGGGCTTCAGGAGTCCGTATCCCACGAGTTTACCCATCACAAGTTCCAGCTTACCGAGGTAATTCATCACTGGATCGTATATTAAACAATAATGTGAGGAAAAAAAGAAATATTTTTTCAACTTTAACAACGATAAATTTACATAAAATTCGTATGCATTCGTATACATTTTCTATTAGACACGTGAATTTATTCCTTCAATAGCTCATTAAATTTCCATTCTAACGTGAATTTTGTACATGTAAATTGTCCTAATGAATGGAAAATTTAAAGATACATAGGCCTATAAAATCGAGAGGAAAAGGAGAGTTGCTACATTAATGGTACACTCCGTAAAGATGAAAAACGAAACTGGCCAAGAAAAATAAAACCATCATTGATATTTGCAGTGATCTCTATCGGTTTTCACCGACCGGCCTTATGCCCCCTCACCCTGGACTGAGTCCGCATGCACATGCGCTGGCGTCCCACGCGCTAGTATCATCAGCACCCAAAGCGGATCACTCAACCTTGGATCACAATCACAGGTGAGCATGCCAGTATAAAACAAACTCAATTTAAACGTGCATATTTGAATAAAACTCCCTCGGCTTTGAAAAAAAAAAACTCAATGAAAAATCGCGTGAGGTAGAACGAAAGCGGAAAACATGATCCATCATCGAGCTCGTTTGATTTACGCTACGCCTGACTCCCTCGCCAATTAGCAACTTCAAACTGTGTCTCTAAAATAAGATGAGACCGGTTGATAAATCAGCAGAGTTTACATACCAACCGATGCGGAGCCCGCCCTTTGAACTCTACCACAATAATCTTGCCCATCGAGATACTTGGATAAAAAATCTTATTAAATTAACAGTTGTTACATTATTAGCAGCAGGTGGATGACACTCTGCCGATAAAAAGTAACTCGCCACTGATAAGGAAGCACTTACACACTATTTAGGGGATGATTTTGCCGATAGTTTGAGCGACTGCCACAGGGGGTAGCACGTGACAAGCCCCCTTGTGTCTGTCTCCCCCTTTCTGATCTCCCTCTCCCTCTCCCTCTCCCTCTCCCTCTCCCTCTCCCTCTCTTCCACCCCTAACCCTTGCGTCAACAGGGTGAAGCACTTATCGAATGGCAACAGCAGAACCACAGAGCGTCTGCGCTTCGTTTTCTCTATGTATTGATCATTACCCTTTCAACAGATTTATAATTTGCATTAGCACTCGAACGGGTACATCATCACTTTTCTCTCATTCTCATTTATCAATGTCCCTGAGACGATGTCTACAGCTGACAATTTCATTTGTCACCAGTAATTTTGTCAACGACAGACGGCTAAATAAATGAAGAAATGAAATGGGATACACCGATGTACAGCTCTGCGCGACTTGATATTCAAAAAATTACTCCATTCGCCATTATGATGACTGTCGAATCGGAAAAGAGGGGCTCAGTCTCGGGGTGGCTGGTATTACAATGTTGTCCGCATCCATAACGCGCAGTAACGTTCGTCAGTTCGTGGAATGTACCACGCCAGTATTTTTACCCTACAATAATCCGCGTCACAAGTCATATGAAACTGAAAATTTTATTCGTCGTTTATTCGTTACATTCGTGAGCATCATCCAGCTACATAAAGAGCCATGTGGTTGTTGTCCCCTCCATACTTTTAAATAGCCATTTTCCACGATACGTCAAATGATATATCGTCAAATAAAAAGAGAAAGATAAATCATTAACAATGAGTATAAATAAATCCAATAATCCAGCAAATCTTAATAGTTTAATGAAATCAAGAGGGGCAGAAGGACATTGATAATGTATCATTTAATTGAGTTGTATCCGAGGATTTTTGGTGCCCTCGAAGTTGTGAGCTTAAAATTTTGCGACCAAGGTTGAAAAACATTAAGTGACATTATACAACCCTTAAAACGGCCCGTGTCTCATCCAAGTTCCAGCCCTGACGGCAATAGCGACAGCAGCGCCACGCGGCCCGCCAAAAAAAATGCAATTTTACTTCATCCCCCCTAACTGGAATTATACATTGGTAGGGCACAGCGAGATGTAGTTGTAGAGCCATGAATTGCAATGATGGCTCGTGCACTCTCCACCCCCCCACTTCGGATAATCAATCGTAACAACGCCTGGTGATTCCGCGTTCGCGACCAACCCCCTCACAAGAGACTTTAAGAGACGAGCTATAAAGAACTGACTCATTAGAATACGTCTGTTAATTCACATAACTCACTATAAATCATAAGCATTCTGCATACATGGTGTATAGGAAAATATTAAATATTATATATGGCGGTGGAGCCATTAAAATTGGTGAAAGAGGTGGGATAGTAGAGGTGGAGGTGGTGGTGGTGGTGGTGTTGGTGGTGGTGGTGGTCTCGGCAGCGGCGGCGGCGGCGGCGGCGGCGGCGATAGTACTGATGCTGATGGTGATGCTGGTAATGATGATGATGGTGGTGGTGGTGGTGGTGGTAGTGGTGGTGGTGGTGGTGGTGGTGATGATGATGATGATGATGATGATGATGCTGTTGGTGGAATAACGCGAAGATATGAGACATCAATGTATATAAATTTTTATATCCAACGATTACCATGTAAATTATATTTTCAAAAAATCACTGTTTATCTTGACAGTTCAATTATGTGTAATATCAAAGTGGTGCTTACTGGGATAATATTGAAAATAACTAAAAAAATAAACGAATAAATTGCCAAAGTCTAGGCTGTGATTGAGGAGATTGATTATGAGCGATAAAATGAACGAGTGCTAAATATCAAAAGATAAAAAATTAATACTTCAATAGTTTAATGAAGTTTCAAAGCATTGTGAAGACAATTGCCATATTTTGAGTGGCAATGGAGTCCGAGTGTCTAGAACCACTGAATTTGGTTATAAAAAAGGATAATAATAGCAGTGAAACAGCCCTCAATGACGACAATACTGGAGCGTCGGTGAAAAAAATTCATGATGAAAAAGTTGAATCGAGTGTATCTGATAATATGGCCATCTTGCAGGATTCCAGTGAAACAGCCGACAATATTCATCCTATGGCAGATCAAAAAATATTAACAGCCCTTCATATGAGTAATCTTATGCAAATGTCCAATATGAATTTACCCAGAGGCTTGAGTCCACCACCGTATGGTTCTCAGTATTATTTCATGCAACTGTTGGCCATGGTGGAGGCACAACAAATCATGTGTCAACAGATGAACTGGTCCGTTCCACAACACTTTATCAGAAATCCATTGAGATTACCACAGCCATACTTTGACGGTCCGACCATTAATATCACTGAACAATTGTGTCATTCACCGAACCCCACGCCGGCCTATTCCCTACCGAATGCCAAACGCGAATCCATTAATCATGAAACTAAACAGTCTCACTCTAAACGGTATTGCCCCAGTAATGACGTCTCTCTTATTAACTAACTATTGAACATCCTATCTCTAGAAAAATATTTAATTCTCATGGTTTTTCCCTCCTCCAGGTCTTCGATAGATCAAAAAAATTCAACCTCATTATCATCGGACAACACAAAAACACAAGATACTGGCCAACAAAATAATCAAGGTAACGCTATCAGACTAATTATTATCACTGAAATACTTGTTGTCAATAGCCTTTACTACATGATCAATGTTTTTCAACGAGCAGATAAAAAGAAGCCTCATATTAAAAAGCCTTTAAATGCATTTATGCTGTATATGAAGGAAATGAGAGCAAAAGTTGTGGCAGAGTGTACCTTAAAAGAGAGTGCTGCGATCAACCAAATTCTTGGAAGGCGGGTGAGTAATTCCTTGGAAATTTATAATCATCTTACCAGTATCCTTAACTTCAATGGAGAAGAGATTTTCCCACCACCAGCCAATACAATAGCAATTGCAAACTGTTGGTGCGAAAATCCTCTCACTGTACAATCCTACAGGAGTCAAGACCATCATCTCTATCTATTTCTCATGTAACGAGTGTTGATTTCTTGTTTTATCTTTTATCTTGACACCTGTGCAATAATAAATAATAAAACAACCAATATCAATGCATGCCTAATGCTTGTCAGTTGGATAATTATGCTTCACTATATACTATTAACAAAATTTAGAGAAAAAATGAAAATTATGAGATGTATTTTAGAAAAATAGAGCATTGGTAGGTGGGATCTAAGGAATCTATATCAGGAAAATTAACGAGAACAAGTAATGACAATGATAACGACGGTAGATACGCGGGGTCCGCGTGCTGGTGGGAGGGTGGGAAGGTGTTGTATATTTTTCATTTTTCATTTTTCATTTTCAAGAAAATCAATAAAAATACAAAACAAAACGGGTATTATCTCTCCAAGTATCCGTGTGTATCCGTGTCTTTTTGATACTCGAACGAGTTGAAAAGACATAATTAAAGCTATAAAGAAAAAAAAAAAAAAACAGTTAAAGAAAGCACGGTGCACGAGAATTATTGAGACTTTGAAAATATGAACGTTTTGGGGCATATTACATGCAGTGGCATTCGCTAAGCCGAGAGGAGCAGGCGCGGTATTATGAGGCGGCCAGGCAGGAGCGCCACCTACACCAGCAACGCTACCCCGGCTGGAGTGCCAGGGATAACTACGGCTACGGCAGCAAGAAGAAGAAGAGGAAGAAAGAGCGATCCACAGATCCCACCGGAGGTACCACTTTCCAGTGCTAGAACAGCAGGCCCTTAAAATAATTCATTAATGATAATTAATAGTACCTATATTGGTTGGATTGAAACGATCAAAGTCTCTGTGCGTTTTTTATTTTTCATTTTTGGTTTTATCAAAGTTTTCATTTGATAATTTTCAGTTTTATTTTTTTCATTTCCATCCGTTTTTTTTTTTTTTTTTTTTTTTTTTTATTTATTTTTTTTTTTTTTTTTTTTTTTTTTTTTTTTTTTTTTTTTTTTTTTTTTTTTTTTTTTTTTTTTTTTTTTTTTTTTTTTTTTTTTTTTTTTTTT
>JAPYZM010002900.1:0-16555 GCA_030522845.1 Psyttalia concolor
AGCTCCACAGAGGCTTGGTACAAGCTTCACAGAGGCTCGGCACAGGGTTGGTCCGGGTTACTTTATCAGGATAGGTACTAGCTAAATACCTAGCTTGGGTAATGCTAAGCTTTTAGTCTAGGCCCTACCCTCAATTCCTAGCTTGGTCCCGTGTTTCATTCCAACCTTGGCCCCGGCTAGTACACTAAGCCTTGGCCAAGCCCGGCGACGCTCGAATCTAGCCTGGACCAAGCCTGGGCCTATTGTGATTTTTCACCTGGGAAGCACGTGAAGAATGCTTGTCTGATTCTCGTCCCGAGGGTGGAATACGATTTTTCTACCAAAATGAATGAAAGTGAAAGTTTCTCGCCGAGCAACGCGAGGTTAGAATGTTCATTTTCAGTCCATGTAGGATGAAAATCACATTTTCAATGAATATGATTACAGGTCGAGCTGAAGACGAACCCTCACATTCATCAAACATGATATTTACAAACCAGTATAGCAATATATATTATTGTTCTCTGCTGACTGCTGAAGTATCAACAATCGTCAGTGACGACGGGGATTCCCTATCTAACCGACTCCGCGCCATTTGAATTTGCCAGGGGCGAGAGCGCACGCGAATGCACCCAAGGTCCACCGAAAGGAAGGAGGCCACTGTGTGCAGTAGCATGGCAGCTTCCGTCCTGCACGGTATTTTCAAAGCTCTCTCGTCCCTCCCATAAACCACAGGAATTCCCGTCAGCCCGCCAAGTGTAACTTACACGAAAATAAATCGAACAACGTTTCTAATAATTCCCGTTAATTGCCAGGTGTTTTGGATTATTGCCGGAGGATAAAAATCTCTAGGTAACAATTATCCTGGGAATGTTGAGAGACTCGCTGTTCCTACGAGCATCCTGCCAAGAGGTAGGTAAGTCCTGTTTTTTCATATCGCGTCATTGATCATTGGATTATTGATGAAAGTCATTCGATGTTGACGAGGGAATTGGTCAAGGGCGGTTTTCCACTGCTCCTACAATTTTGCGAGTAATTTTTTGGCTTGTGCTCAAAATGACAGGTGTAAAAATAATGACTTCGCAGTTTTATCTACGACATTGAGCCCAATTCAACTACTTTGCCGGATTGTTTAATGGGGATTTTCGGATTAGGGACTGTTTTCCGTGCTGGAATGGCGGAGAGTGAGGGGTATCGATCGCACTCACCAAGTCACCACCCGAGAATTGCCGCGGGTTTCGAGGTCACCGGAACTAATACTACTACCCCCTCACTCTCGATCTCGTTTTCCGCTGTTTATGAATCATTTTCACCCGGAGGTTTCAATGGGGTGCTTAGAATTTCCGCATTCAGAATGCATTGTTCATTCCAAATTTATCTTTATCAGTTTATCTGGTTATTTTGCGGTTTTTGAGCTTTGAAAAAATTTTATTTCTTTGAAATATTTTTGCGGTTTTTACAAAATATCTTGAACTGTATTTAATTTCTAGTTTTCCTTTCGATTTCTAAGAACTTTGGCTGCCATCCTCACAATTTTTTCTTGCCGTTTTATTTATTTTTTTCGGATGGGAAAACATCTTATTTATTTGAAGACTGTTCGCAGTAGTTT
Organism: Psyttalia concolor; assembly: GCA_030522845.1. Lineage (NCBI taxonomy): Eukaryota > Metazoa > Arthropoda > Insecta > Hymenoptera > Braconidae > Psyttalia > Psyttalia concolor. The sequence continues at coordinate 1,589 of JAPYZM010002900.1, forward strand.
TGCAACAAAGAAACAAATTTTACCATCATATATGAAATTGCCCGGGATTTATTTTCAAATTGACAATACGTTTGTTGAAAATTTGAGAAATAAAAAAATTAATTGAGGAAAATCTGAGTGAAGAGTAAACTTGAAAACAGTCTTATCATTCTATTTCATAATTTTCTAGTTTTCCAGTTGATAAAAGCACATTTCATTCATTCAAGACTTGATTGCGATAATTCTGATGGGATAAAATGAAATTTTTTTTAACTACACAAGCGCGCATGAGATTGATTTTATAACTGATACTTATCGACGACTCGTAAGCTTACAATTAAAAATAGAATAACTATAGCATAGCATTCGTAGGAAAATAAAATTTTGCAGCTCCACATATATAGAAATAGAATACAGAGCAATCTGAGAAAATAAATAACCTATATTGCCTACTTTATTTTTAATCTGTTGAAAAAACGAATGAGCTTCTGCTGGAGTAAATATTTTTATTGGGCGGGAGAAATGGATTTGCTAGAATTCGCCAATTGTTTTATAAAAGTATCGATGAATAGTCGGAAAATGCAATTCGTTGTCTACGAATAATAATAATAATTTTCATATTTCATTTTGAATGATAGAGTAGTGCTCCGATTGTGTTTATAATTTTATTTTTTATTTCTATCTTTTTTTCAATTAGTAAATACAGATTTCACCGGTCTAAGACTTCCTTATCAGAGCTTCATAAAATAGAGGGAATTTCTTTTGTATAGACGCTCTCTCACGGGTGTATTTCCAAGGTCACAATTCACTTGCTGGATGATTCAAAAATAACAATACTATATAGGGCAATTTGAGAAAAAACAACATTATTTCTTTCATTTTCGAATTATTCATTTGCCTTGTTTTCAAATTTCAATACAATAATTAATCAGTAAAAAATAGTTTCATGTATAGATTGAAAAAAAAAGAGTTCCATTGCAAATTATTTAGAGGAAATTAAATTTAAGAAACTAGTTTTTTTCGGAAATCTAGAATAAAATCCCAGATATTCAATTATAGATCATCGCACGCGTGCAGCGCTATTTTTAGCACAAATTCGAACTGCAGGTGGTGGGGAATCTAGGACAAATTGTGTATGTTATTGAGAAAATTCACGAGGGTAGGCTGATGAGGAGGGATAAATCTTTGAGATTATCTCGGGATATCTTTGAAGAGGGAATTTTCTACCGAATTCATGAGGAAATGAAGAGAAGAAAATGCTGCGATCGATATCCGAGTTTGATTAATGCGATTTGGTGGATAATTCAATGTTTGATTTTTCCGTGTAATATCTGGCCACTAGTGATCCTCCCACACCGTTGCCCAAGTGTGTGTACGTTTAATCCCTACAAACAAATAAGACTGTTGCTCGACTAAAATTAAATTCAGAGCCGACGTTACGGTCGTGACGGCTTCTCGATGTCAATAAATTTTATCTCCCATGTTTTATTCAATTGCTGAATAATGAGTATAAATTGGGTTCACAAAATTGATAATAAATAATTATCAGGAGGTAATGACTTGAAATGATTGGCTTGACATTTCTCAAGAAAATTGAAAATGAGTTTTATAATTCCAAGTCATTTATAAATCAAAATAAACGAAACTGAATGTTACAGGTATTTTTTCCAGAATCTATTTTGATTTTACAAATCAATTTTGTTATCTGATGGGAAAAAATGGAAGATTAGGTTTCATTCCTCAAAGCGGTTGACATAGCGTTCAATTGCATTGAATGAGCCCCTTACAATTAACAAAGCCGATTGAATGATGCTTAAAACGAAATTAGGTTTTAAGGAAATTAAATTATTTTGTTAAAATTGAATGATTTTGAAACATTAGTAAAATATAATTGTCAGTGAGAAGTGGATTGGGATAATTTGCTAAACTGTTCTTAAATTTTTAAGGGAAGTTGTCCATAATTTCAAGGCATTTGCGAACGTGAAACTATTCATTCATTACGTTTCCTAGTGTTTTCCCCAAATTTTACTATTTTTTATTGTTTGAAGCTTTTAACTCTAATTTAGAATTATATTGCTCATTACATTGTTCATTTATAATTTTTATAAGGTTTTCACTTTTTATCTTTCCACCATATTATCCTTTTAAATCTTACTTTACGCATTTATATGGCTTCTATTGAAGACTTAACAAATTTTTTCAACATATTTACAATCTGTTATCTTCACAAAGTTTCGTGTAGTATATATTGGCAATTTCGGTGAAATATATGCTGAAGAAATTGCATCATTACTCTATTATTCCCGTTCAAATCAGCTCGTTCTGTGGATAAAAATCTGAACATTAAAAGATTGAAAGTTGTGATGGCGAAACGTTCCCCCTTCTTAATTAACTGTTATATTTATCGTCATCATCATTAGGAAGCTGCCCGCCTGACGTAAGGTGCAACGTGTCCTTGCACGTTGCATTAACCGGCAGTGCTGGTATACAACAATAAGCAGTTGGCCTCGAATGCATTCTATTCGCAACGATGTGAGACTTCAACGAGAGTCTCATTCATTACCGGTGCGTCGTATAACTCTCAATAATCTGCCAATTCTTTTAACTTTACGACCTGCTTATCTTCATTGGTTGCCGTCGCAAGTATTTGTTGACTTTGCACATATGTTTTATGAAAAAGTCGTAGTAATAAAAAATCGTGTTAATACAAACTGTTAATAACATATATTTTGAATCTGATAATTTCCGCGACTGATGGAAATTTTCGGAGATTTTAGTCGCGACATCAATGTCAATTGTTGCAGAATAGACATAAAGGAATGGAATAATTTTTTTCACAAAATTGAAAAAACCGTTTGGCTCAGGTTCTCAGAAATGTATAAGGAAAATTATTATTTGATTTTCTGCAAATAGAAATTTCGATGGGGTATCATGAGAAAAGTAAGTGGAATTTTTTGAAAATTGCATTGAATGCAGTTTTTTAAGATAACCAAGAATTTTGCCAATATTTCCTCTTCACAATCTTTTTGAGAATTCACGGATAAGTATTGAAGGCTTTTTTGAAAGGAGCGTCAACATTTGATGTGGATAATTCCAGTCAATATTATAAATTTTCATTTTTTCCCCTCATTTGAAACAAAAGGAAAAATTTGGAGGAATCAGTGGTGACATTTGGATCAGTATTTTTGATTCGGTCCATGGGATTTGAATGAATTTAATTTTCGATTTTTCCATTCAATTTCAATTTATTTCTTTGATGTTACAATAGTTTATTCTTTTTCTCATATAGCGATGTTGTCTCCTCCAATTGAACCATGTACATGCAGGTAAATAAATAAATTAAAACTTTTTGTGATTGAAACTTTTAGAATTACTAATCATCATTCCACTCAATATTTTCACAAAAAATATACATAATTATAATTCCGAAATGAATAATGAAAGCAATCAATATTTCTCTTACGAGGTCAAGAGACAGTTTATTTCAAGTGCAATATCGTCAAAGTTATGATTATATAAAAAAACTCGGTAAGAAACATACCCGTCAGTCAAATGAAAAACATATCGCGATTGGAATTATTATTAATTTGCGCTTGCCTCGACAATGATGGCTTTCATTCACTCACACGCAATCTTACTGATCAATTATAAAATATTAATATAGAGTAATACCATTCCAGACGGGAATGCCAAAAAAAAATGTGTAGAGGTGCTCCTTCCGCCTCGGCGATGTACTCACTTATTATGCCATCAAACAACAATACAAATTATGTACTTATCTTATCTGTCGGCTGCAGTCTGACCAATCAATTTCCATTTACCCATGGGGTCCCAAAAAAGTACAATCGAGAGATGTTTCCCGTGAGCCGGCTAGAAGGAAAGAGCTAGCTAATTGTTACCTCTTCACCGATTCAAGGTCCATTAGCCCAGTATCAAATAACAAAGGAGAAATACCATATTAAATTGGTTTCTTCTTTTTCTTAAACTCTCTTTACCTTCTATCGATTAATGTGATTGATAATAAATTTATTCTCCTACAAATTTCATCTTTCAAAATTTTTTTAAATACAAAAAAACTAGCAAAACTCATTAGATTGAAATAAAAATACTGTTTCAATTGCAATCGCATTTACTCCCTATCTCTAACGCTCTTCGCGATTGGATTGCGTCTTCATACTACTTGAATGCAATGAAAATTATACCTTTTGTAGGATCATTCAGCAAATATTTGCATGCGATAAGAGATCAATTAAATGTAACGAGAGACAAAAAAATAGACTGAGAATCGATAGACCCTGCGCGCTCAGATGTTCGAGCTCAACTCGCTGCAGCAATTAAATAGCATTAAACGTCGTCCATGACTCACATGTTCATGGAGCAGGAAAAAGTGTTTTTTTAAATTATCAGGAAAACGTTGATAGGCTTATTCGTCAAGAGAGAACTTCCCAGAATTCCGACAGTTATATGACTAGTGATGATATGGAAGTGATGATTGCCTCGAACAGTCATCGAAAAATACAAAAGCCAATTTTGCTGTCCACAAGGTCACGAGAAGTTCAATTCTCCACAATTTCTGCAATTGTCTCTGACTTATATCCGAATTTTCGTCAATTTTTCGTTTAATTCTGGTATATTCTTTAGACACGTGATATCGATTTACATCGGGGCTTGAGGCCTTCAATTGGCCTCCTTATTGCCCAGGGTTCCACAAAGACCTAGTGGGCATACATCCGTGTCTATGTACCTGGCATTGTAGTGTACGTTCCACATTGTATCACATGTCAGGGATGTGCTAATGCATTGGATTATATTGAGTCTTCCCGTCGAGGGATTCGAGTGGGTCGACGGGATTGTCAATAGTTCGAGCATCCACTGTTCCAGATAGAAATAATGACTTGTTTTATAACAAGTGAAAAAAAACAATCCTGAATTTTAAAAAACCTACTGAATTTGTTAGAAAACTCTGCTGCATTTTTGGTGAGGTTTTCAATTAGGTTTTAGGGGACTCTCTTGAAAATTTCAGCGCTTTTAAACTTTGGAGTGGAAGTCATGCATTTTTCGGATCTTGAAACTCTAACTTTATTTATTTGATTTTATTTTTTCACATAATCAGAAGTCTGACTGAATAGAGTGTCGTAATGCCGTGCGTATGTAAAGTTATACACTGACGAAAAAATATAATTCTGCCAATTAAATTTTCTTCTGATATCAATATAATATGGGTTTTCGTATGAGAACTTCTGGTATTTTGTTGCCTGAAGCAAATTGGATTGGCAAAACTATAATTTTTCCCCAGTGTATGGAAACATAAAATTCTGTTGATTTTTGCAGTATATCAAAGACCCATGTATTATTAGTTAAAGAGCTTGTAGAGATTTTAAGAACACTTTTTACATTTTTTTCTTGTTTAACTAGAAAATAAAAAAAAAACAAAAATTTGTTGTTTATTTGTGTCTCATAGAAAAATCTAAATTCTTCGTTGTATTTTTGTAACGCATGTCCAAGTTATATTTAACTTTTGGCCAACAAAACAAATTTTATTTATAAATTGAACGGCTTTTTAATTTCAGTAATAATTTCATAATCAGCAACATAATTATATTTGACATAATTGTATGTTATGCAACTTGTGCGTAATGGTGTTTTTGATTCGTGGGAGGTTGTTATAATATCACGAGCCGAAAAACACCATAACGCACTAGATCCATACAATATTTTATGTTATTGTGCCCGTAATCCGCGATTTAACCGAGCGAAGCGGGGTTAGAATCACGCGATTACGGGCACCTATGGCATAAACACGTGAATCGAGCTGGTGTAGTTGACCCATCCATTACCCCCGTAATCTGTTTTATTATTGAGTGAAAAAAAAAATGATTACGTAACTTGTATTAATCTGCTATTTTGTTCGCGCAACAATTTTTCAACTCATGATATCCACATTAATGTTTTCCCTCCAATGGGACAAACATCTTGCGAAATATGTGACATAGTTGGGAGATATGGGAGAGTCAAGAGCGAGAATAGGGACCCCCCACGGAAAGATTCCGATAATGACGTCCGAGTGATAGGAAAGACCCGATAAAAAGGCTCGCATTGCGTCATAGTGAACCCCTTCAGCACTCGGACGAATTATTTTGGTGATTTTTTCTGGTAGAAGTGATCTTATCGAAAGGAAAGTAGTCACCGTCTATCACAATATCATCCGACATCGACTGATACCGCTGTTGCAATTCATTTGCCAGGCGTTTATTGATTATTATCAATTATCATTTCAGTGGAAAATATAGGGTGTCTTAGATGTCGAATATGGATATGAAAATACTGTCATTATCTGATAAATGATGAGCTTTCATGGGGTGATTCAAAAACAATCAATTTAATTTAATATGTAGTATTTTATTCCCTGTACGTCCATTCTTTGTATATTTGCATTGTTTATTTTTTTTTAATTGGCAGAAGGAAAAACTAACGAAAAATGTTGAACTTTTCGAGGAATTAGTTGCGAGGGTCACTGCTGTCTCTATATACCATATGAGATGGCTATAATTGTTTTGGCCCTTTAATGAAAAACTCCCATTTTTTCACTACTTTCCTTTCACAATTACAGACAATTTTGGGTGACACACTCAATGGTGAAATAATCATTTCATTTTCATAAATAATGAGATTATTGAAAGCGATAAACCAATTTTAGCGTATCTAATTAGACTCTGAATCATTTACTCCAGTTCTAAAGTCGAACTTAATCGGGAGTCGCCCTTTTGTTTCAATTGTGATACCGAAAGAGCTTCAAAATTGTACGATATTGCCTGATAGGTTTGGTTCAAACCAATGAATGTGTCAAATTGTGTAAATTAAGGGTAAGGTGTAATAATTGGTTACGTCAAAATGGCCGACCCTGATTACACGTGAAATGAATCCCGAATGATCAAATTGTCAGCAGACCTAATTTCCCATCTGCAGAAATGCATATACAGAGGCCTGAAATTGGGTTTCCTTATGATTCAATAAGTATTTTTTCTATAATGAGTCACTGCTATTTCTAGCAATACGCTTGCAAATGGAAGCGAAACACATAAATAAAAAAAATATAAATGAACAAATAAATGGGTATAAGGCCATTTTCTCTTTGGTCAATCAAATATTACAGATGAACTAGAGTAGGAGAGTGCATAAATTTTTGTTATGTGGCTTCTCACGTAATCTCGAGTCCAAAGTCATTGATAAAATAATATTTGATTTTCCGAAAAAAAGTTTTTTGAATGAATTGCTCTACATCAGGGTATACTTAATTGATTGCCACGAAATTTGGTACCATGTGTAGATTAATCCGACAAAGTATTAGTGATAAACTCGGATTTTCAGTCCGAGTTTCATCCGTACAACAGGCACAATATCCATTTTTTAATTAACAAGTTAGAAAATCCGCAAATATCCCAAAAACATTTGTCCGGGGGGGGGGGGGTCATATTTTGATTGCACTTGATAGAGAATACCGTCACGCATATTAAAAAAACAAAAGTAAATCGGACCTATAGTTTTAAGACATATAGAGCATAACCGTTTTTCACAAAAAAATTGATATGTCCAAAACTACTCAATGGATTCGGTTTCGGGTCGAACTCATAAAATGGCACCATAAGATTCATAATTCAGACAATTTTCAACTTCCCGTCTTGATTTTTTAAACAAATTTCGTGGGTGAGTTTGATTTTCAGCTAAAGAAAAAAATGCCGATTTTATTACTTCCCATTGCGTGGATATGTGCCAATATTATGCTTTGTTTCGGTAGATCTTGTGGTAAGGAAGATTCTGACCGCTAAAAAATTCCATTCGGTCAAATTGGTTTTCAGATATTACGGTAAGAAGATTATTGAGAAATTTCTATATCTCAAAAACTACTAGACCGATTGAGCTGAAATTTAGTCTCGAGCTACTAAAAAATAATGCCGATTATACGGCAAAATTTTGAAGAAATCGACATACTCGAGCGTACACACATACACAGATGATTTTTCAATTTTGTATTTTTACGTTTCAAACCATTCTACACAATTTCTAAGGAAAATTGGGGAATTGAAAAAATTGACGATTACAAAGCTTCTATTCGGAAGCAAAAGTGAGAATAGAGATTATTTACAAATATATTCGTTATTTAATTAATAATTCCCGGTTATCACAATTAAATCCAATCTGTTAATTCCGATCAATTGTTAATTCGATTTAATTGCTCTTAGTTTCACATTAATAGGTAAGAGGCAAAATTATTAAAAAATGATCCGTTGGACATCGAGTGGCTAGGTCGAATTTTGTACATTCTCTTGGCTGAAATTTGAAAGAAAACAATAATATATTCATATTTATATGAGCAACAAATGTACAGGAACAATATTTTGTTGTAGTGATTTTCAAGTTTTCGAATTTGGGGAGTATATATAATTCAATGCTCAGACAAACAATCCTAAGGTACAGTACCGAAAATATATTTCTGTGATCAAGAACATCAGTCCTTGGCTGAAACAGTTTTTTTTGCAGTACATAATTAGGTAATTTTTATCGTGTTTCTATAATATTAGTATCATTATTTCATGGTCCCACGACGCGGACTAAAAAATGAGGGTCATTTGGCATCTCCAGTTGTAGCAATATCATTTATATTTTCAAAAACCAGCGGATTCTGGCAGACAAATGCCAATACGTCAGGGTAACTCGTGTCGATGGGAATAAGTAAAACCACTGAAATGGTGGGGAGGAGTTCATCCATCTCTGTTTATCGGTCTAGTACAAGCTTTCTTTATCTTGCCGGCAGGGTCGTCGCTCAAATTCATTTAGTCTCACTTGCGCAGTGCTTGTGTATGTGTGTCGCACGCATTAACAGGATTGAACTCGTGCTACCAGAATTGATCTGAGAATATAACTCCCAAATACCCAAAGTAGTGGGCCCCCGAAACCTTGTCATCACTCGGAATCTAAATTTGGCCTGGATTTCACTCGCAAATTTTGGTTGAACTTTTTAATAATTGAGCAAGTGGCATCGAGCTGCCATGCCGACATCAAAAGTACGTAGTTAAGGTATTTTTGCATCTATCCGAGTTACTTCGATTATTGAGGGTATGAAAGTGTTAGACCTTCAACTGTGCACATGTTTCTCTAAATTCTACTTTCCGGGGTCCCCCTAGCGTCACGCGAAGCTCACGTGATATTCTCAGAGCTCCTAACGTACACGAGAAAAGAGACACGCGTGGGTGAGCAAGGTCATTGAATGGCTGCAACCACCTCGTGGACGTTTCGCCTCGCTCCAACAATGCTCCGAATACCTGACAAGTGTCTGGCACCGGTTAAGATTCGGCATTACAAACGGATTCTTGATCGGATTTATTGATGGAAATTAGTCATTATTCGGAGATATTCCAGTAGATAATACGGAAATTCTTTTTTTTTTTTTTTATCTATTTCTTTACTCTTTTCTGTATAATCGAAGCAAATTCTATTGCAGATTGTTACTATTTACCTTGGAAAAGTACTCCGAAAGTAGTCAGAGTCTAAAATAGGAAAGATGGGCACACATGGAAATTTCTCATTCAATTGTTGACGTGGATTTCTTGCTATGTTCATGTTGTAAATTAATAAGAAACCTGAGCATTTATGGAAGATTTCTCATTTATTGGAGATATTCAAACTATTTCGATAGAGAATAGGAAATCACTAAAAATTTAGAGGAAATTTAGAGGATTTAGTGATTTTTATACAGAATTTCCGGATTCGCAGCGATATGTTACTTTAATTTTAAAAAGCTCCTATTGTGGCTCCATGAGCTGAAACAAGTTGGAACTTTTCGGTGGTTGAGCGATTGAGCGATGGTTCTAGGTTTTAGCCCATCACGTATTTTGCTCGAATTTTGTTCTTTAGTTTTTTTTTTTTGTATCCCAACGGCAATGCTCATCAACCGTAGATTTTCATGTTTTGCTTTGGTATCCTTTCAGCCGATTCTTACCTTACAGGGTCAACAACCCATTATGGCAAGAGCCTCCACAAGTTTCTCGCATAAAAGGGAAATATAAAAAGCATAACAATCTCTGGTAGTGGAACGGTCTTGTTCTGCCCTCAAAACATGAGTGCAAGGTTCTTAAATTGTAACTCATAAATTACTTGTTCGACCCATAATATCTATCTCGGAACAGGAATCAAAAGTGGTCTTTAACATAATATGTAAAATCGATGTAACATTATTTCTTTAAAAAGATATATTTCATCTAGGTATTGAATTGCATAATATTTCATTCTAAGTTTTGTAATATTAATATTAATTTATCTTATTTTTCCTTGGCCTTGATACCCATCTTAAATATCTTTTAATTAATTGATTAAAATTTAAGAAATCTGATTTCATTAATTAATCAATATTGGTGAATATTATTAATGTCTGAAATTTTATTTTGACTGACTTTCCCTTTTCGATCCAAGAATAATTCATCAATAAATTCTCAAATTCATAATCTTTAATTCTCAGTGCGAATATCATTGGAAAAAAATGATATTTGCAATGAAAAATTTATCGATGAAACTTTTTTCTCCAATCGGACGAAGAAACAAATTATCAATGAATTTCGAAAGAGACCTTTTTTGTAGATAAATTAATCAATAGCAGAAGCCATGTCTTGAATTCGCATAGGATCATTTTTTATGAGAATTATTCAATGCCCAGTATTGTCACCCCATATCAATTCGTATTGACACTTATGAATCGATGAGGGTCAATCAAATTAACACGTTATTCATCGGCAGCAATTGACTCTAATCATTGGCAAAAAAGATAGGATCTGTATTCGAATTACTAATTCGTTGATCTGTTTGTTTCTCTTTTAGGGATCTGGATACTTGAAACGAGCCAATACTGAACGTCTCCATGAGATTTTCAATCAGGTGACATATATATATATATATATATATATACATATTCTTTTTATTACACATGAAATTGTTAACATGCAGTAATCCGGAAAATTCAGAAAGAAATGCTGATAACCTGAAGGCATTACAATTTATAATTGTCAAGCAAGTCTGTAATTATTTTAATCAATGTAGCATAAAGGCAATATGAAAATCTCAAATGAAAGTTAAGATGATCTTCACATCTGATCTTCATATGATTCAAATGATAAAAACTGTCCATTGATAATATTGCACAATAGGTTGAACTAGTAAATGTAGACACAAAACAACATATTAGAGGTAGATGCTAATGGCAATGCCAACCATCAAAAATCATTGCGTGTTTCAAGTGATTACCAGAAGAATAAAAATAAAACGAATTCATCAATACGGCTTGGACTTGACGTATTGAAGGGGTACACAATTATCACTTTCACAGAAAGCGAGAACAAATAATCGATAAACAAATCTACGTCATTAACATTCCATTTCAAATTAGTTGTTCCCCACTTCGGTCATTTTTCTAATGTTTCAATGTTGACCTGCACTGAAAGAAAATAAAAGAGTTCTCAAATACGTTTTACTTGTGCCAAAAAAAAAATCTCGGGAATTGAAACAACGAGAAATCATGAAATTCCCACTTTTCATCCCTTCGAGTTGGGAAGTTAAAATAGTTGGTTAGAAATGATCAAAAAGAGCACACTTGCTTGTGCGAAACATGTGAGGCATGCACTGCGATTGAAAACTTGTCTCACAATAACAGATTTAGTATTGCGTCTAAAATTTGCATTCTTCACGGAAGCAGGACAGCAAACCTGGACGTAGTTTTTTGTTTTAACTATTGAAAAGTCGCAAACGAACAATTTATTCTCACACGGAATAATTATTAGAATGGTAATCTTGTAATTAATGGACAAGGTATTTCTTGATGAACGTTACTCTAGACGGAAGCAGTTTCAACCTGAAAGGGCATCTTGTGGGAATGATGTACCTCGTCAGGCACATATTTAATTGTTATTGAAGACAGGAAAAATTACTCATATTTAGAAATTCAGACTCAAACCCAACAATGACTTTCTTTGGGAATTTTTCACTAACGATTCTGTTGGCTCGAACAAAACCTGTTTGAGAACTTACTAGTTTTTCTCTGAGTCTAGATGATAACAGAGCGATCTCGCTTATCCCGGCAACCACGAAGGTTGCGCGGGATCGAAGGCTGGTGATAAGTAGATATCAAAGTGCCACGTGATTGTTGCAATCTTCGTGCGAACAGAAACAAAAATGAAAAATGAAAAACGGATGATAATGAAAGCTGTGGCTTTATATGAATTACGTGGGTGGATTACTCATTAAACAATTAATACTTCGCTATGAGTGCTATTCATTGAATTACTTTTATGAATTTTATTACTATTCAAACATAGTTTTAGTAATTACATAGCTCAGATGTGTCGGGAAACTTGTTGACAAACCTAGTACGTTAGCTGAAATGAAAAAGACGCAATGATTTTTTTTTCGACAACTCCGAAATATGAAAAATTCGACATATATATTCGAATATATTCTGTAGAAAAGATCAACAGATGATCGCCTGTATTGTCTTCCCTCCGTAAAGAGCGAGCTAAAAATTTTGAAACAACAGAGCTCTGTTAATTTCTCGGAATAGTTCACTATAAAAAGTGAGACAAATAGTGGAGCTCTGACAAAATTTGTCAGTCAATACGCTTTTCTATAAATTCATGTTATATGTAATGATTATTAGGGACCATATAAACTCATTCAATGATCGATTTGATGATTTTGAACTCATGTTACTGTCAATGTTTTTAGTATGCCTCCCAGCAAAAGAATGGGGAACGGTTCATGACCCCGGCTGACTTTGTGCGGAACTACCTTGGCCTCTACTCAGATGCCGAATTCAATCCAGACTCTGTCAACCTGTTGGCGGGCATTGTCGACACCAGCAAAGATGGGTAAGAAGAAGAAGAGGTAGAATTATGTCATAAAAAAACACCTGCACCTTCTTATATTAATAAATATTCTTCCGAAAACGGATGGCTCAGTTGAACACTGTTCAACTGAATTTATACAGAATACTAATTTTTTTTTATAGAATTCCAATGGAATTCTTATAGACTTTTCATAGAAATAGGATTTTCTCAGAACAATATTCAAGAATTAATCAAAAATATTCACCGAGTCTATTAGGCATTGTTCGATATTATTGGTGAAAATCTTGATTTCTAATTCCATATTACAGGCTCATATCGTTCGCAGAGTTTCAATCATTCGAAGGGCTTCTCTGTGTACCCGACGCCCTTTATAAAACGGCCTTCCAGTTGTTTGATACTAATGGAAATGGAATGGTTGCATTTGGTGAGAGTTATTCCGCTGAGTGACCGAGGTTCCATTGGGATAATTGAAATTAAGATTAATTGATTCATGTTATTATTACAGACGAATTCGCTGAGGTGATGAAGAAAACTGAACTTCATCAGAGAATGCCATTCAACATGGAGAGTAGTTTTATTAAATTATATTTTGGGAAAGATAAAAAAAGACTAATTAGTTATGCAGAGTTCAGTCAATTCTTACACGTGAGTTGTTACAGTTATGAAATATTGTTAATACATGCTTGAAAGTTATGTATTTGGGGGAATCTGGAAGAATCTTTTGTAGCCCATGAAAGCTCTTACAAATTCCTCTTATTTATGTTGTGAATATTTTTCATAACAAATATTACTGAAGAATACTTTATTTTCCGATTGCAAATCTAGATATTACTTGAAAATATATATATTACGATGAAAACTTGAATGATTAATTTCATTATGGAAATGCAATTTTTGATACAACTAACGACCACTAGAATTTGATGATAAAATAGTCTATCGTATTCTATCACTTTTCAATCTACAAAATGTAGATTGTCTTTTTTTAGAAAAACTCACAAAATAATTTTTATATTTTCCTAGTGATGCCATGTTTGAAAAAAGCACTGTTCTCATTTAATTTTCCAGGATTTTCATGAGGAATATGCCACAGAGGCATTCAAGAAATTTGATAAGAACGGGGAAGGTTTCATATCCACAACAGATTTTCAAGATATAATGCTCAATATCAAGAGCCATTTGCTCACTAAAGAAGTCAAGGATAATCTAGTGGCTGCAGTGGGCACCAGCGGTGGTAGGAAGGTCAGTTTTCCATATTTCATGGCATTCAATTCTCTCCTCAACAACATGGAGCTTATTAAGAGAATTTACCTGAACGCAACGGGTGGTCATCGCTATCAAGAAGTTACCAAAGAGGAATTTCTTCACTCAGCTCAAATGATGTCACAGATAACTCCCCTCGAAGTTGACATTTTATTCCATTTGTGCGACCTTCTACATCAAAGTGGGTACGTGATAATGATAAAAATAACAGTATATTGAGATTCTAATTGATTTCAAATTGCAGGAAGATTGTTTACAATGATTTGGTGGCCATCACTCCAGAACAGTATTTCAAACACATTACCAGGCGTTTAGCGCTGCTGAAGGCTGTCTCGGTAATTAATGAAAAGTGGAGAAGATATTTTTCTCTGCGGACAGCAATCATCAAACCTATCTAAAACTTCTAGTTAGAAAATAATTCAATAAGCAATTGAATTCAATAAGCTAATTCACCAATGGGTCTTTAAATTTTGAAATTTTCCGTTCAATACTGAATATTTGTTCAATTTCAAGAAATTGCCGAATCCGTCGTTGATGACATTACTTTACAACTTTATTGCAATATTTCATCAATAAATTAAGTACTAGTAACATGGGAGTACATGATTTTCAGAATTGCTTTCAGACTGGAAAGAAAAGACAATTCTGCTAATGAAATTTCGTTCAGTTGAACAAATTATCGAAATTTCCACATAAGAATTAACTTTAAATTTTGGTCTGACACAAATTTGTTAATCAGAATCCTACTTTTTCAGTGTAATAATGAAATACACAAATTTTGCTGCATTAGCAAACAAGAAGTATACAAATCGAAATGGAAACAGGGGTCTTTTACAAA
>JAPYZM010002901.1:0-20266 GCA_030522845.1 Psyttalia concolor
GGCGAATATGAGGTTACAGGACGAGCCGAAGGCGAGTTCTGTAATCATATGAGGCAGGAAAGTTCTTCACAGCCGTGTGTCAAACAATATTTTTTGTCATGACGTCTGTGGGTGGTATTTCACGGCCGCGAAGCGGCCGTGAAGTAGTGCTTTACGGACTGAGTGACAAAAACAGAAGAAGTGGATCGTAAGGCGGAGAGAGAAAGAATAACATTATGTCTTCTCTCTCCCTTCATACCCCAACCATTGGTTGAATACCAATGCTAGTAAATTTTTGTGCTTGCATTGAATAAATATGATTGGGTGGTAATGGGGGGCTGATTGCTTCCTGTGTAGATACGCAGTACCAGTCTATCGCAGATCAGTAGGCAGTAAAAATTGTCCTTGGCTCATACGCTGCCGCGTATCTCACTTCGATCGATCGATTAACGTGATGCATATCAACTTTTCGGGGAATCGTAACAGCTTTACTGCTCTGGATCAATGGATAGTAATGGATATGTTAATCCTGTATTGACTATTTCTGTTGACAACGACTGGGACAAACTCATCAAATCGACGATAACCATCGTACGACAATATTTATAAATAACAAATGTTACATTCACAGGTATCAAGGAGAGGAGTAATGAGAGGGAAGAGACCATATAAATAATTACTTTAATCAGTTCGAATTACGGATAGTATGTACATTACGAAGTTTGTGTTAATCCATTAGAGAGTGATTACCGATGCCTCCCGATTTTCATATTTTTTGAAAACGCTCGATAAGATTGACATGAAAAAATATATCCTTTTTACGTTTTATTATTACTCACTGAGTTATGAAGTTTCATTGCTTGTCGAAGAATTTTTCTACGTTTTCAGTAAAATTTTTGCAAATCTACAAAAGTTGAATAAAAATGAAGAAATATAGAAATATGATTGGGGAAACTTTGGGAGTCGTTAAAGACAGATAGAATCTAAAACGGTACATTTTTTTTGTTTAACCCTCGAGCACTCGCGCTATAGTCTCGGCGCCGCCGTTTTTGTAAGTTTCATGATATGTCTAAAAATATGAGGAATTAGGCTCTGTCTTTTTACAAGTTCCTCGAATAATATGTTCCGATGAGAGTATACACGCCTCGGTTGCCCTAAACTGACTATTTTTTTTTTAATCAATTTTTTTGTGGAGAGCGGCAGGCGAAGGTGAGCGCAGCGCTCACCACGCGAGTACTCTCGTAGTAGAAATTAGACGAGCGGTGTTGACGACTCTCGTGACAATCTCAAGCGGCGCGTGGAGAGTGAGGGAGCCTTCTGGCAACGTTACGCTCGAGAATACACGGGCGGCGCGGCGCTTGCCACACGAGTAAAGACGTTCGGCCAAGAGGCGCGAGTGCTGGCGGGTTAAATAGTATCCACAGTTTTCCAGGAATTTGTGAGAAATAAGAAAAGTCGAGGTATATCAGTAATAACTCCTCAGCTTTCTCGAATGAATTCTATATTGCTGCTCTACGAAGGTAGTGACGCTGTCTAGCGTACCGACTTCGATAATGTTTTACATCTGAGAAAACCTCAGTTTAACAAGGCACAGGTCATCGGATATATCCCTGGAAGTCGATCGAGGCCCACTCGATAGCAATTCAACGAAGGGTTGAATTTTTAGTCTGTCAACGACCGGTGGTTCGTAGCTGATGACCAGTCGGTGGTTGACCGATCTATAATCAATCGGCAATTGCTAGTCGACGGTTAGTCAATCGGTGATCGATGATCAATTACTGATTGATTGGTCGATTTATCGAGTGTTTCGTCGGGACAATCAAACGCCAGTTGGTCAACAATAGATAGCAAAAAAAATCACACAATAGACAATATTGTAGGCCTGGAGAGTTGAGCCTAAAAACCCAGTCTAAAGATTAATTTTTTTCCACCTGTAACGTAGGCAAAAGTAAGTAGCAGTTCAAATATTACTCTTAGATCTTCCCAGTCTGATGAAAGAATTTTTGAGTAAATAAAGACCACTTTAGTCTGTGTTCTTAGTAATATGTGATTCATGGTTAATTAGCTCTTTCTAGTGGAAAATTTTTATTATGTGTGAATATATTGAATTATTCACAAAGATATTATTCATTACAACCCTCGCATATTCCTTGCTTCCAATTATACAAATGTTGCGCTTAAACAGAATCAGTAGAAAATTTAATAATAAGCCTAGAAACAATTTGTTTTCATTGCAATAAGATTATCCTAACATAATAACAGCTAGTATAATCATAACGCCTTTGCCTACTCTAATTTACTCCGCAACCGAAATTCGTTTATGTACAGCCCAACAATGGCAGTATATTATTTTCTTTCGTTTTCATCAATTGAGATAAACGTAATCTTACATTCGACCTCACACTGAAATAAATATCAATCATTATACAAAAATAATTAAAAATCGATATGTATGTAAAAAAAAGTACCTTTCAAAAGAGCATTGCGTATCTTGTTACGTGACCCTAGTAATGTTTTCTTGGAACTCACAATGAAATCCGTCATAAATTTGCTTATAGTTCATAAGATTCATTGGATTCAAGCACTCCTGCATTCAATTCGTGCATATTAATATTAATTACTGCATTGAAAATTTGCTGCACCTACCTCAACAATCAGGAACAATCAAAATTCTCTCTTCATCTCAACGTTTTGAGAAACGTAGCAATTATTCCTCAACTCATCCAAGTGCACTACAGATTTTTAAGATGCATAATTTACTCGGTAACCGCTGATTAATTTTAAGGAGAAGTAAAATCAAACAATGGCATTTCAAGCGGCGCCAGAGGAGGTAGAGGTGCTAATCTCAAGGAGTGTCCCTCCCCAGGACAGATTTCCTCATTAGAATCAACCGACCTGGTCTGAAGTCTCTGGGTCAACTGGCGAACCTCTAGCTCCTTGGCCTCAAGCTGACTGAGCAAACTTTCAACGAGAGATCTCAATTGTGTATTAGCTGTGCGTAGTTCTTCTATAACAGTATTGGTGTCTTTAGGATGCTTGAATGGTTGACCATCTTCAGGCAATGAGATGAGACTCAGAAGACTATCCTGTTCCTCTATTGTTCTGTAAATGGCCTGTCTCAATGATCCATCGTATTTGTTGGAGATTATGTTCTCAGCATTTGCTTTTTCCAGATTTTTCGATGTCTGTTTGGTTAGGAGATGTCGCTGCTGACTCTCTATAGTACTTTTGTATTCCTCGTACTGCGCTTGCTTCATTCTGAAATTCAATTTTTTCAATGCTGACAATGTCTTTAATAAATCAAATTAATATTTTAGTATTTTTGTCGATAGAAATCTTCAATTCTTCACTACGAGGACAAATTCTTCAATGACGCTTTACTGAATCTTACCTCACAACAGCTGCTTGCCTCTTGTGATAATTCCGCTGAAGAACAAGCGATTCAAGAGCAGCTGAAGAGTGAATGGGCGACGTGGCTAAATTACTGTCTTGATGATTCGATATCTCCAATGGTCTTACATCAACAAAGCTGGCACTGATTTGCGCGTGGGTCTCTGCCAAAAGTTCAGCAATATTTTCATGACACTCAGCAGCCTCCTCGAAACGTCCTGAGCGCAGTAGGACATCTGCCCTCCGCTGTTTCTCGTGAGCCTGGAAAAATGGCAAAAAAAAATACTTTTTTGTCTTACTTCATCCTAACCTCGTTATTTCTTCCTCTATTTCAGTTCATAATGACGCAGTAATGTTTGTCGATTCCTTCAACGGGCGACAATACGAAATACTTTCAATGTCACATATTAATAGGAACAATTATTGTCGCTATGACGATGCAGATAAATATTCGTTCCAATGTGTCATTAAAATGCGATAAAGTATTGTGGATTAATATTGAATATTATTCAAAACTGTTTGTCACTCCTATTTTATCATTAAATTATCGATAGCGTGTAGTACAAAAGACGAAGGCGTCGAAGACGTTCACATATCAATTGTTCTTCGCCACAAATAAGTAAATTACAATATTCGATGTTCAAACAGGTGTCGGCTATTTAAAAGTAAGCAGATTGGTGAAAAATTAAACACTTACGAGGTTCAAGATGGAATTCTCCATGACTGATCAGCTGTTCGATGACAGAAACAAACAAAATGCGCGCGCCGCTGCAAAGGCGGATGCCACCCACTCCCCCCAGTATATCTGTCGCCGTAAATGCCGTAAATCTACCAATTTACCATGCGAGGAGGACAATAGTTGGGAGAATCATCGCCAGATGACGCTTGAATGAAAATTTGCCGTAACTCGGTTGAAGCAGTTTTATTTGCCTTGAGCGGCGGATGTTTTTGAAATTACGTAGAAGGTATGATGGACGGCTAAAAGCCGTCTAATTGAATTATTAATCCATTACATGTTCATGATACAACTTTCAGATCTCATCAGGGAGGCGTTAATGGCTTCATTAAGCGCTGTAATAATTTTCTCCGATGACAAATCAGGATTTTATCGAGTCGGGGTAATACGCACGATTTTTTTATAGGAAAACTTGGGAAATTCACTAAAAAATTATATGGAATATCAATCTATCAATTTTTTAATTCAATATTCTGCAGATTTATGGCACATTTCCTTCCACATTTTTTTTCATTTCTTTCTACGCAATTTCTACTATTAAGATATATTGTATAAACATTATTCTTCTTCTCGTTTTATTCATAGATTCCAGTGGAAGAACTAAAAAAATCTGGGACAACAAACTTCTTTGAAGAATTTCTCAACAGAATAAATCCTATTCTAAAAAAAAAAAATCCTATTCTATTTTGAATTTGTATGAAATTACTTAATTTTTATTTTCTAATCTTGCTACACGATTTTTCACAAATGCTCAGAGAATGGGGTAAAACGCGAACTGCTTATCATCATCGATGAAAATTAGTTAATTAATTTTGCATTATAATGATAAAGCTTTAAGATAAGATCGGACATTGAGTTCGTAAATAATGAAATGGACATTTTGATCACTCCAAATGGACTTCATTTTTTGGGGGTGAACGATATAATTTACAGAGATATAAATTCTGACATCTATTCGAACGCGTAATATTGCCGATTCCTGAATCGAACGAGTCGCATATCCTGGATGGAGTTGATTGCAGTAGTTGATGGAACTTTCTTAGATAAGAGCCATAACGATCGTCAAGCATGAAAAATCAGTGCCTCTAGAACCCACTGAATCGTTATTACATGACCCTCGTT
Source organism: Psyttalia concolor (assembly GCA_030522845.1). NCBI lineage: Eukaryota > Metazoa > Arthropoda > Insecta > Hymenoptera > Braconidae > Psyttalia > Psyttalia concolor. Next base: position 5,228 of record JAPYZM010002901.1, read on the forward strand.
TATGAGCAATCATCCAAGATCCAGCATACGATGATTACCATCACCCAAAGCGACAATAACCCATGAATTGCCTTAGACTACTCCATGTGGCATTCCCGACGAAACATTTCAATGATAATTTTTTCACTAAGCCTGTAGAATCCAGTTTAACAAATTCTTTTCTTACCCATAACTAAACTAGACAGATTAGCATGTATTCATTTTAATCCTTTTTGCTTAGCTCATTTCCTCCTACTTACTTATGTCTCTCAGACTTTGTCTGTGTTCTGGCTGTTGGTGCGCCTTCCACAGCAAGTTCTCGTGAATGGGCACGGTGTTGGTCCCAACCGGTGGGTATGAATGAAATAGTAAATATAATTGACAGAAGGGCAAAGCGTGGGCAGTCGAGTCGGGCGTTCGTTTGGAACAGGCAAGCAGAAGGAGGTGGACGGCTTGGAGATACTTGCGCGCGGGGTGAGGCGAGAATGGCGCGCGCCGTGTAGGATCGAGGTCATCACCTTTCTATACCCAAAGAAATCTGCTTTCGCCCTTCCAAAATATTTGTTTTTTTTTTTTGGAATAATGTGTCTGGATTTTTCAGTGATTCAAGTCAAAGGACTACTCCTGCTGACTGCTGAATCGTGCCACATACGGAAAAAAACGTGGGGAAAAATTTTTGTACTTATCCGAACCACGAGGGCAATTAATTCATAATAAGATAGTGGCTCCTAAAACGAGTCGAATGGTTCTGGCAACAAAATATGTTGGATTTGAGGGTAAAACATTGCTGAATAATTGGGTTCAACTGGACGTATTTTGAGAAATTAGTTTTTGGTCATGAATACATTAGCCTCCTTTTTGGGACATTGAAAATTTTCAAGCCACCAGTTTCTTGTTAAAAGTACAGATATACTTTTCAAAAGATCTTTCGTTTTCAGTGCTGGGACAGGATTATTAATTTCTACAGCAATGAAAGAGATAATTCTGAAATGTTTGGTGAATTTCTAGGTCTATCGCTGGGACGAATTTCACAATTATTTAACGTTCTTTCAAAAAAGTCCAATTGTACAAAAGCTTAACGATTTGACGCCTCCAAAAACAAAATTTTGGATGTATAACATTTTTTAAGAAGCTGATGGGTTAATTTTACATTTCGTTCTGCCAAATTTCCCCATCGTTGTGGAAAATCATAGAACGGGTTGTTGTCGCCCAGCGCTGAGTCATTGAACGGAGGACTCTCCTAAAAATTAATAGTCAACTATCTATGAAATGTCAAATTTTCAAAATTAACTGAGGGCCTAAAAATGTGGAAACTCAATGAAGTATCAATCCTACTCGAATAGAGTCGTCGAGAAGACCTGAATCCCTCGCTTTGCGTCAAATCATTCGCGATACTCCCGAAGGATAACCACACAAATCACCCCCTACGAATTCCTCCCCCTCCCTCATTTTCACCATATGATTTAGTATTTTCCTCATTTACCGTTGTTTTACGCAGACATTAAAATATCCTTCACGCGTAGGTGGTGCACTCTCCAAGAAGTGGGTGGAATATTCTCACCGTCGGAGCCAAGGAAAATATCTCTTTCACTCCTAGGACCCCGAGGTCATCGTACCCCTCAATCCCACCAATTTTTCATTCTCTCTATTTTCCTCGTAATGTGACATTTCACTCAGGAAACCTCTTGTCAATGGTTTATTGGCCGTTTTTTTCTGATCTCTAATGCATTTATCGAACGATGGACCGGTGTCTCTCGGTTCATCCCAGATGATATAATGAATGTACGTAGTAGCAAATATCCATCTGTTATTTTTTCCTTTCTTTTTTTTTCTTATTCTCTTACTTTCTCAATCCTTGTTTAATGGCTAGGAGCTTCCAAAGACGGCAGGGAGGTACGGTTTCCGGTCGCCCACGCTTTACAACCTAGTCAGCGCCAACTCTTAGTGTTGTGAAAATGTTTGATACAGGCGTCAAGTGTATACCTTGGGTTATATCCCTGGCGCAATAGAAACGATCGAATGAGTCGGTTGACTGGACACAAAACAGCAATCAATGTGGGATAGAGCGATTATTATTTCTCATACACTAAAATGTTCTAGTGTTCTTAGTGGAGACTCAGGGAATTCACTTTTTTCTTGTATGTTGTGTTGTTATGAATGAATGGAGCGGATTGTCAGGCTGTTTGAAAATTTTATTGGGCATTAAGTTTTTTTTTTACCTGCGGAATTCAGTTTCAATCGGAGAACATGACGGGATGGCTGATGTCATCGATGAAAGTTCAAGGAATTAACAATGTAATAGATGAGAAAATATTATGATTTCGGAAGTTCATTTGGTGGGATCTAAATAAAGACTGTGTATGTATGTAATAATGGTGATAACAATGGGAATAAACAATGCCAGGAGATTTCTCAATTCGCAACAGTTCAAACTTTCTTCAGGTCGTGAAAACCGAGGAGTCATTAAATTTCGGGTGTTACTGAAAAGTCCGGGAAATTCCTGCATTTTTAGAGGGGGAAGGACACAGATCACTTAATGAGATCACCCTTGAAATTTTCAATGAAATATTTCAAGAAATTACAGAGGGGCGAGTGGGGCTAGATGGAACGATTTTAATTATCAATAACTCGAGATCGGTTTAGCGAATTTCAATGACTCTATTTCCATATTGCAGCTGAAAATTCGAGCGTAAATATGAATAATTATTCAATTGCACTCCGCCAATCGCGATTGATTGTCGATTAAAGACATTCTATTTAGCTCCACATGGAATTTTAATACAACATTATTTTTCTGGTAATTTCATATGTCGTGTAAATGCATATGTGTTATTTTAAAATATTTAAATTGATGAAAATTGAATTTCATTTATTTCATTAAAATAATGGACTGTACATATAAATCTTGTAGAAAATGACATGATAGATGTTAAAAATAATTCAATATTTTCATCAGTTATTGAAAGTTTAAAGAAGTCCTTATAATGTCGGAGATCTTCTTTCTATCTCTTGCTGAACTAAAATTTTTCGTTTCATATTGATAGTCTCTTGGAGCTACATCTCCTGTTAACCAATCGATATAACCGCCCCATTTATTAATTCAACCTGTGATTATCTCTAGTCGTTATTATAATATTTATCTGAGTTATACGGTATACTCCGATATGCTGTATGCAACGAGTTTGGCCTCCGGATAGTCGCTCCTTCGATCCCATTAACCGATCGATCATGAGTGCTACGAATTATTAATGCCCAATGCTCTCATCGATTTTAGTGTCCCCAATGTTTCTCTTTTAAAAAGTAATCTTCAAATAGTACGTCATCCATCTATTAAATTCGTTAGATCCCTGAAGTTTTGACATTTATTTATTTATTTGATTTTTTTATCTCGTCAAAGTCCGATGAAACGAGTGAATAGTTAGATGAAGGAACTTGATTATAATTCACATTGGGGGATAGGAATGTTAGATTGACTCGTTATTCCCTCGTTTCGTTCGTAACGGTAACAAAGTGTCTCGTAACTCTGATGACGAGGTTGTATCTCTTATAGGACGTCTGCCCTCTCTCTCCAGTGTCGCGCTGATGCGGGTCTCAATTTTTTTTTCTTCAAACTATCGTCTTTATATTTTATTTTCAAATGGTTGGACTTCGAACATTTATTGAGTGATTTACGGAGTACGTAAAATACATTCGTTCAGGGTTCTTTCCGTAACAAGAGACGAATGGGGAACTATTACTAGTCACCTCCAAAGTGTGAAAATGACACGTGAAGGATAATTAATTTGAATTGGGTTTATCTGGACAATCAGAAGCTAGCGGGGGGCTACTCACTCGAGCACTGAATCATATCATGATTTTTAAATGCAGTGGATTTTAGGTTTTTTGCGATTCGTCCCAAAAATTTCATGCAAATGCTCAAGACCGGAGAAAAAATCGCTGATTTTGATTTAAATTATGTGAAAACGTGTCGGTTACCTATTCAAAATGGATTTCACCATTAATTCAGATGAAATCATCAAATTTCAATAGGTTTTTGAATTTTTATTTTCAAAATAAATTTATCGCTTCTAAGTTGCACGTAAAGACTGCATGCATCGCTTAAAAAACAAATTAATCCATTTGAATGGTTCAGAATTATGATTATCAACGGTTCATAAATCGCTGACAAATCTATAAAATTCAACATTTCATTTTCGGGCTCATTATCATAACTATTTCGATTCGGCTCGGAAATTGAAAACATAAAATTTCCCCATTATCGCGATCCTGGCTAAAATATCATCAATCCAACGAGCAACCTCATTCAGTCTTCAGTCTCCCCAGAACAATAGATTTTCGCTTCATCCTTATTATTTTAATTCTCCATATTTTTCATGATTCCTCCTTTTCTTGTTCCCCGTCTCTCTGCCTTCCTGCAGAGTTAAGGGCATCCGAATGTGGGAGGGATAGTTTCCGGTCGCCCACGCGCCATCACCGCGACCACCGCACTCCCTGCTCACTTTCCGCGCTACCCGGAATATCTTGTGAAGAGAAGGACACTAAACCGCGCCACGCGAACACCGAAGGATATAGTGGCGGCAGTTGGCATCAAACTCCTACGCCTTTCCAACTCTTAACCCCTTGAAAAACATCACAAAATATGTCTTCACCCTGCTTCACCGTAAGAACTACTAATAGAATCACTAATTGTCGTACGATATTATTTTTGCCTCTCAAATAATGACTTGAGTAAAAATTTTTCAATGTGATTTTCTTTTTTTGTTTATTGTTTAAGAAAATAAAATTTGAACATGAACAATTCATTTGTTGCTGAAATCATTTGAATAAATTGAACAGAGATTATTTAGAAAAGTCAATGAAAGGGCAAATGTTTGCCAAAAAATAAAAAATGTGTTTAATTATACTATTGGGCAATTTTTTCTCTACTTATTGAAATCTTTCTCAATTAACGAGTTAATTGATAACTCTTGCAATCAGAATTACAATCTTCACGAAACGTAACTATTAATCCGCAGATGATGGTGATCATCACAGTCTTCCCAGTATATCGGTGTACCCTCGTGCTCCTGATGGATATTCATACTCGACTCTTGAGGCTTCCCCACTTCTAACGCTCCCCACAATGTAGACACTTGAATCGACCTCCCTGGGTGTCAAGTGGACATATTTCTCTTTTCGACTACCTGAACAGAGACCACATTCTACGGAATTTTTTGGCCACCTCCTCCTCGATTTTTATCCTCAGTAGCACGGAATAAAAAGAAATAAATCCCTTGGTAGCCCGTTCTAAGCCGAGCAACAAGTGGTTTCAATGCATCTACCCTAGAAAGCTAGTGTCTGAAAATAAAATACTTTTGTCTTTTTTATTACATATTTGTGGTCAAAAACGGAAGTTTTATTTAGCGTTTTCAATTAAGGCGAGGTTTACCTCGGGGAGAAAAAAACTCTTTTGCTCTTCGAAAAAAAAACATTTTTGAATACCATTTACGTAACTCGTGTGATTTACGCCAGGAAATAGATTTATTAAAAAGAGTTTTTCCAATATAATGTGAAATATTTACTACTTAATAAAAATAATGTGAGAAATTAATTTTCTAATTTATTTTCAGATAATTTTTTCTTTTATTATCTCAAAATAAATATTGAACAGTCTGCATTACTCGAGATTTTTCGAGGTAAACTGATGTATTCTACATATAATTCATTACACCTAATTTTGTCTACTTAAAAATGTCGATTATGAAGCAGAATTTGAGTAATTCAGAAAAATAACACTTGACAATTTTCTGCAATGAAAAATATCAATGAATAACCACGTAAAGAAGTTGTATTCCCAAGACATAAAAAAATATTCGTTTATCAAGCATCTTGTATTCAGGCAATATAATTCAACCGAAGCTTCGACACATTGCAATCAAAATTAATCCCACTGAAACCCTCCCTCTACCCTGCGAGCTCGAGCCGGAACCCCTGACAAGCCCAAAATATCCGAGAAAACCAATGTTAATGATGCGAAAAAAGGAAGAAGAGCATAAAAGAACCCCATCGAATGGAAGATGTAAATAAATGAAGACGCTTGGATCTCCCACGCCGTAAAGTCGTTATTATATTCCATGGGGTATTGTTCCCATGGGAAAACTGGACAGGGCCCCCCCTTAACCACTACAAGCCCGTTACCGCAGCACAAGAGGAGAAAAAGGGGGTGAAGGAGGGGTCCAGGTAAGTCCACTCAAGTAACAGGCATATACACAGACAAAACCGGGCGAGGGGGACAGCACCACTAGCGCGTCGATTTGAGATATCGCGGGGGGCGTTAACCTCAACATCTCAGTGTTCCCCCTGTGGTGTGTGCTACGATAGCTGGTGGCACACGTTTGTGCGTGTCGCCCCGATATATATGCGTGAAACGTTGCCTCTCTCGTAGTTATATATACTGTAAACGCGTTTCACGGGACAGGAGAGTTGGAGAATTGAAGGGGTGTTAGTGTGCGGCTCTTACACGGCACATGTGTGCAGGGAGAGAATGAGAGAGATTGGGAGTATGTGTTGGTGATGTTAGATGCATATACGACGATGGATGCTTGAGGAACAGGGTGCGGCCCACCAACCCACCTCAGGCCAAAGAGAGTTACCCATATTACTGTCTCAAGTTAGGTATGGGTGCAGACGCGTGTGCGCTCTCTACCTTTCGATATCCTATGCCATATTTGCATCTAACTATTTCAGGACACACGTCTCTTTATTGCGTGAGGTTTTTCCTGCCGAATAGGCCCACTGCTAACCCTCATCCCCGTGAAAAGGAAAAAAGGAAAGGAAGATGGAAATTGTCTCTACGATTTGGGGGGTTTGACAATAATACATTTCCTAAGAAGCGAAAAAAAAAACACTTCATTCACAAGCTGCAAACAATAGTATATTGCCGGATGGGCGTTATGGGGTTTTTTGCTCGCGTGGTGTTTGGCAAACCGAGCCGAAAGCGAGGTGGCCAACCACGCGAGCAAAAAACACCATAACGCCCATCCGGCATCATATTATGCCATAGTGATTTTAGGGTTTTCGAGTTTGGGAAGTATGTAATACCAATTCCCGTACGAGAAAGCCCTAGAAGCAGTACGGCAAATTTTTTTATCTCAATGTGTCGGAAAAGTACTGTTGAGTCGACGCAGAATGGGGAGTTACTGAAATAGTATATTATGCAACATGTGCGTAATGGGGTTTTTGGCTCGTGGAAGGTTGTAACACGAGCCGAAGGCGAGTGTTATAATCCCACGAGCCAAAAAACACCATTACGCACAAGTTCCATACAATATTTTTTTCCAACATAGTACGATGAAATAGTATATTTCGTAACAAGTGAAAACAAATGGTTTTTGGCGCGTGGGAGGTTTATATAGGGATATAATCCCACCAGTCAAAAACTACTTTTTTCACGAGTTACGAACATAATTTTTCATCACTCTGTGACGGAAAAGTATACTTCGTAACAAGTGAAAAAAAATGATTTTCGGCGAGTGGGAGGTTTATATCATGAGCCGAAGGCAAGCCCCCCCTCCCACTGAAGAAAAAAAAATCACATTTATTTTAAAAAATGAGCAAAAAAAGATGAACCTGAATTTGCATCCAAAACGAATAATTTCGCCATTGAAATATCACCGGACGAATTAACATGAAAACAAAATGAAAAAACATCCCATCCAGAGAATGGCAAGGTTGAGATGGGATGTTTTTCATTTTCTTCTGATATTAGTTCATTCAGTGATTATTCAATGGTAAAATTAATCGCTTTGGATATAAATTCAGCTTCATAAAAAAAGTGCATTTTAAAAACGATGCAGACCTTCGGAACAATAAAAAATTATATTGAATACATATGTAATACACCGGTAAGATATTTTTAAGCGAAAAAAAATTATTATAATGATTACGAAACCCAATTTTTTTATTTTTGGCCCTTTGGGCATTTGCCAAAATGTCTGAAGGAAGATTTTCTTTATAATTGTCATAAAAGACTCTCTCCTTCGGAATTTCAAAGGATCCTGCTGTTGCTTCAGTGGAACATATTCCATTGCCACTAAAATCGTCAAATTTTCCATCATCAATTTGTTAGTCACTTGTAAATAAACATTGATCACTATCATACTCTTGCTCACTATCCGGAATTATATGGCTCATTTTACTTATTTCGAAAATCACCTCATAATTTTTTCCGATATTGACTAGCTGGAGGTTACATTTCCTCCTCACTCTCTTTTCACAGCTGAGGCGGAGCTGATGCGCATACACATCGTGCGTTTGTTTCGGGTTTTGGTTGAGTACGGCTAGTTGCTTGAAACCCCCTACTTTCTAGTCCACCACGGGCGACTGTAACCCATCCGGTTACACACATGAATCATATAAACAATTGTTATGATATTTTCATCTGCTTGTCCCCGGTATTTCACCACTCCAAGTTTTACCAATAGCATTTTCATATTTGCGAGGCCGCTTTTCTATGACTCCACGCGTGACCATATTTCTAGCCTAAGGGTGAGTACGAGAGTGCTGGTTTAGCGTTAACTGAGGTTTAGCTAACTTGAACTTTGGAGTTTAACTTTGGAATTAACGTTGGATGGTTCGGATAAACCTCAGTTAACGCTAAACCAGCACTCTCGTACTCACCCTAAGTCATTTTTCTCTTCATTCTTTTTTTTCAAAATCCTGATTTTGCTTTTTTTCTCGATGCTCTCATTCGTTATCAACTCATTCTCCCGCTCTCGGGCCCCAAAGCCCGATCTACATGGGCACGCGCATGTGCTAACGCGAAAATGTACTACACGGCGCGGGCGCGTAGGCGAGTACCTAGTGCGCACGCGCCCATTACATTTTTAAGCGTTTACAAACTGACGGAGACAGACTGAAATAATAAAAAGATACAATCGTGAAAGAAGAGTAAGGAGATGATGATAAATCTCGGGAAGAGATATCGACACAACAGACGTAACTCGCGCCTCGCTATCGCCTACCTTCGGCCATCCTCGAGTCTATATACGTACACGGGATGAAGATGGGGAGACACGACAATAATCCGAAAATCTCTGTACCAATGGACGAATCGAAGTAGCAGGGGGAGGGGGGGGGGGTGAGGTGAAGGGTAGAAATTACGAGCGTCGCCGTACACTTGGGAAGATAAGATTGAACCTTCGCCACGGAGAGCGAGTCGTGTGGGCACATAACGATCATGGTTTATTCTGGTAGCGAGTAAGTTATTGCCTGCGTAGCACGTAACACGCCACTTTGGACATTATTTTTTTGTTTACAATTTTTTTTTACCTTTTTTAGGATGAAGGCGGAAACGAATAAGGACTTGCGGTGTCATTGAGTTTCGTACACTGTTTAGGGAAATGTTTTGAGAGAGGATATGCAATTTGATATGACGGAGACCGACCCGAGTGAAAATTTAACTCAGGCCGCGATCAAGTCAGACTTGACGTAAGATCTGGTGCTGATCAAATTATTGCATTAAAACTTGATCTGTTATGTTACAGCGCAAATATATTAGGACTTCACAGACCCAGATTTGATCAAGTCAAACGTATTAGTACTTGAGAACTGCCAACAAGCGTAATTATTAATGATAATTAATTGAAGATGAAGAACCACTCAGTATTTGCAGGTTTATAATCCATTTGTTACTAAATTCTTACCTAGTTACTGCTGAAATAACCTTGGGATTTTCGCCGACGCTGGAGATCGAACCGAAAACCCCAAAAGTACTAATCCTATGCATTAACTACTAGACTAGCTCGTTATTATTGTTTGATAAACTCTATTTTGCCTATATGATAGACATTAAGGACATTTTCTTACTTCAAAAGTATTTATTACCTGATGGCTTCGCACGGATATTCTGAAAGCAAAAATTAGTTTTATTGAACTTTCATTCACCCCATAGTTAATAATAATTTAAGTCAATGAATAAATATAAATACTTCCAACCATTTGAAGAACAGATAAATAAATAAATTGATAATGGAACAATTTGGTCAATTTGGATAAATTAATTGTTCCGGACAAGTAACTTAAAAATTCATATGTTACATTCAATTTTCGGGAAATGTTTGTTCAAAATGAGATATGAGATGAGGTGAACCACACAGGGATAGTTTAAGGTGAAGTTCACCTATTCCGAAGTTGATTACAGTGGTTGAAGTTTGGCGGACCACAAGTTTATATCAGGCCCTGCAAATCAGAATTTGATCAGAATGATTCTAATCAGATGACTTAAATAAAAATTTGGTCAAATCCTCATTAAGCACTGGGCCATCAGTTGAACCTGACCAGCGCCATATCAAATTCCGATTAATCATGAGGCTTGCCTGTCACAATTTCCACTATCGGAAGCATCAGAAAGAAAAAAAAATGTTTGAACTTTATATAAACGTTTTTGGCCACAGGCGCCCAGAATCTCGCCCGCCTATGAACCCATGCTTACGGTTTTCTCTTCTACATTTTAGAGGAATTGATCATCATTTTCCCAGCACTTCCTGCAAATTTTTATCGTATTTTAATTTCATTCAAATTAAAAAAAAAATTTGATCGTTTAAAATTACGTATGTCGAATGAAGAACTGTAACTTTTAGTTCCATCATCTTCTAAAAATTAATAGTAGGCCAGATAATTTCGATGAATATATTTCTTTCAAATTTGTAATTGACATATATATATATCAGTTATCATACTCAATATTCAATGCATGAAAAAAATTAGTTGTAGAGCTTTGTATGTCTTTTAGGCAATCCTATTGAAATTTCTTGATATATATTTCTTGTAAGAAACTCCAAGAACAACAACTTGAAAAATTTATGCACAATAATTCTTTAATCAAATTCCAATTAAATCAATTATATAGGACAATCATCTACATTCATTTTCACACCTAGATCTCACACACAGATCTCAAATTGAAATTATAACAGAATTTTTATGGAAGCCAATAGAAATTCCATAGAGTTTTTTCAGAAAAAGTACAAAAATTTTCCATCAAATTTTTTTCCAACTTCTTTTCATAAGAATCCACTCCGAGTAGATTCGATAGCCCCAAACGTTCGGCATCTTCTGTATATTTCTCAATTATTTTCGTGAAAAATCTAAAAGCACCGATTATCAAACTCCGAATATGTTTCCCCTCCTTCGCGTCACTTTTAATTTCCCTCACGTGTTGGTCGGGCATTATCATTATATCGATGGATATTTAATGGAGGATTAATCTCATAGAAATGCATTTTGAAAATTCTTTCAATTTTTTTCCTTACTCAACGGATTAACCACAGCTGAACGAGTGGTGTCGCCGGGGCACGGAAACAGGATTCCCGGGATTCCAACGCGTGTTCAAGAAAAACCCTATGCTGTTGACCGGTATGGCGCACGTCGGGCTGGAGGGTCTCCTCGACTCACAAACCGGATGGCACGACCGTGTAATTAATTGATATAATAATCGTGACGGCGAGTCTTAATTTCATCGCGAGACGTTCCAGTGAACCTCAATGAACCACAAAGTCTTTCCTTCCTCTCTCGCATCGAGGGGAAAAACGACGGCATAACGCAAGAATCTTCTCTCGAACAGACCAAATTAGATAAATTTTTGTACGATTAGAGTAATTTGAAGAGTACCCAATTAAGATTTTGGTTCTAACTTGTAATGTCTCAGTTATTTTTCCGAATTATTTCTCCATTTTTTCTCCAAATTTTTCTCTCAATGAAAAAATTTCTCATTATCGCTCGAAGTTATTTCTGTCATTTTATATTTCTCGTTTCTCAATGAAAATACTGCATTGACATTTGTAAATTTGATTTCTACAATGATGATTGAGAAATTTCAAGATAACTCGGTGATTCGATGAATGGTGAAAACATCCGTTTTTTTTATTACCGGAGATACGCCAGAAATCAGCCGATACTCATGTTCTGTCCTCAAGGTTACTTCCCAACCCGGTCAGATTCTAAGCCACCATAATCTACACCGTGAGATCACTATCGTCTCTCTCTCTCTCTCTCTCTCTCTCTCTCTCTCTCTCTTGACGACGAAACGAAACAACTTGCGACATCTCACAACACATTGACTCCATCTCACTCATTTCGATGGGAGAGAGACCAGTCTTGCGAGACTTTCACCCAGCCTCTCTGAGTTCATTCATAAATTGATTATATTCAAGAGTGTACTAACCGCAAGATGAAGAAAAATAACAAGTATTTCCTGTCACCTTAAAATTTACAAAACTATTATTTTCTTGCGGAATATAGTTCTCAAAGGGAAAATTCAGTGGTTTCTTCATTACTGAAAAGAAATTCCAATTTCATTGGCAGTTCAATAGTCATTTTAAAGGGAGGAAATTCAATGTGGGAAACTAAATCGTGAAATTTCATAATTTTAGGGTACAATCGAGACAATTCCCCATCTTAAATGGATTTTTTAACATGACAGTTACAATATCCTTTTCAAAATTGCTGTGATTTTTTAAATTTGAGTAGCTTATGAATTTTTGCACGAATTATGAATGGAGGATTCTATTGCGCGACTTTCCGAATTTTAATGCGTCATACAAACCGAGACGTCTTCGTTTTTTACTCATTTTACAACTGAAAGCTTTCAGTCGAATCGGAAGAGGCTTAGTAGTCTATAGCTTAATAGTACGACATTTAACACTTTCCCAAGAGAGTCAAATGCGCACGAGAGTATAGGACTGACTCTATGATATGAGACATGTCATAATTTAGTTACAAATTATTGGCAGTTGCAAAAATTTGAATGCTTTAATTCCTTTTTTATATTATCTTCGTCTACTGGGCCGTCTGGCGGCGGCGACGGCGGTTCCGGGATTAATAGTCGATTAGAAATTTAATTATTTCCCTCCATCAATTTCATTCTACGCGCTTTTCTGAAAATTAAAGAATAGATTTTACACGAAACAAATAAATCAAAATTTTCAAATGTTGTTAATTTCTCCACGAAATAATCTAAAAATATAACTCAATAGTGCAATATTTAACACTTTCTTGAGAAACTCAGATCCGTGTGGGAATATAAGACCGAGTCTGCGACGTGAGACAAGCCGTAAATTAGTTAAAAATTAATAGCGGTTGCAACAATTTCATTGAAAGTGTTAATTCGATCTTTGTCCTTGTCTATTATTTCCAGCCACTGCGCCGCCTAGTGGTGTCGTCCGAGTACTAATAGTCAAGAAGAAATTTGATGGTTTTCCCTCATATATCCCATAAAAAAATGTTTAAGCTCATTAATGTTTCCACGAAATGCTAAATTGTCTATGAAAACTTCCATGAGATTCCAGTAAAACTCGAATCACCTATTTATGAAAAGCAAATCGCGAATTGCGCAATCATCTCACCGATTGTCACCTCAAATTCTCCTTTTCCCAATTAAACAATTATACCTCCAAGACTTATTAATATTCTCCATTCACCGCAACATCGCGTATGAATTAAATCCAGCAAGTGAAAAAAACATATATTGCAATGCAAAAGGGGCGCGTCGCCCGCTGGAAAAAAAAGAGGGATGGTAGAAAGAAGTAAGAAAAGAGGTGTGGCACGAAAACTCTTGGTATTGTGTCCATTATACAGCGAGTGAGGCTTGAGAAGGTCCAGCATACACGAGCAGCATCAAAATCTATCTACGTATGGGCATATAAGCCACACTCTCGATCCTTCTTTTTCCATTACCCTTTTTTTTCTTTATTCTCGGCGTTTATATATGCGTGGGTGAGTCCGGAGCGTGTGCGCAGCAACGGCCGATTGCTCGCGCGTGCTGTAGCGAAAAGCCAACGATCAACACACTCGGACATACCCGACCGGTATTCCAACATGAGAGGAGAGGTGGACAAGCCAAATGGGAGGAAAGAGAGGAAGAGAAAGAAACAGATATACGAGGCAAAAGACCCGGGGTAAAAGAGGCTTCACATGTGGTGGGGAGCCTGGGCACGAGCCTAACTGCAGCCCAACCGCGTCCCACGCGGTATATACAATACCGTAGGATTTTTCGCCGTTGGTGTACGAACCCCATCTTCATCTTCCTTTATTTCATCTTAACAAATGTCTCGTGCTCTTTGTCTCGAGACGATAGCCTCAACCAACCATTAGAAGATACATTACTTCTTCGCTAACTTTTTAATGCCTGTCTCGCATTCATTTTTCTGCTCACGGGGGCAGAGGGGGGATAGAGCGTTGGCGGAGTCATTGAGAACTGCTCGTATATGGAGAGTCAAAAAAATATTTGTTAACGTAATACCATGAACGCCATTCATAAAAAAGGGATTACGTCATCTTGTGGTGTTTTTTTATTTATCAATCGTTCATTGATTTTTTTTATGGAGTGCTTGTGGCGTAGAGGGATTGCGTTGGTAAGGTTTTTCAAGGAGAATTGATTTGCATTTGGAGGATGATTGGGGAATTGTCAATTACTGATGAAAATAGTAAGTGTTGTGATTGGTCTTCTATTAAAAATAAGTAGCCCTTGTATAAATATCATTGGAAAACCTTTATCTTCGGCTTTTCAATTTTTAGTAAATAGTGTATTGCGTGATATTGGATTCCTGCTTCTATGTCGATGTACTGACGATTGGAGCTCAGGGGGTTCTATTCATTAAAAGTCGTCTGACGAAGTTGAATTTATTATTTGCTCTCTAGCACTAAAACAACAGTTTAAGGAATTGAAGTATTTTGATCTTATTTTTCCTACATTTATTTAGCCAATCTTCAGACATCTATAGTAATTTTTATCTTGATAGAATATTTATCTTAGAGCTCATAAAGTATCTATTAGGTGTCTCTTCTTTTAAACATCTCATTTCCAGGTACAGAAAAATATCTTTTTCTCCCCGGCGGGAGCAAAGTAGTCACTTCCCTCCCGCTACGCGGGAGGGAATTGCGACTTTGCTCCTACGCCGGGGAGAAAAATCATGTTCTCACCAGGGAAAGTAAAATAAAGGAGCCTTACTCATGTGCTTACCACCCTCGCCTTCGGCTCGGGCGGTAATTCTGCACGTGAGCAAGCCTCCTTTATTTTACCTC
>JAPYZM010002902.1:0-12516 GCA_030522845.1 Psyttalia concolor
TCCATACAATATTTTATGTCATTGTGCCCGTAATCCGCGATTTAACCGAGCGAAGCGAGGTTAGAATCGCGTGATTACGGGCACCTATGGCATAGAAGTGGTTTTTGACTCGTGGAATTATATCACTCGCCTCGTGATATAAACCTCCCATTCGCCAAAAACCATTTTTTCCACTTGTTACAAAATATACTATTTCCGATTATGTAGATCATTTCCCGACATATTCAAAGATAAATGAGAACCACGTGTAATGCAAACAAAATTTCAAGTGGTTGTAAAATTGATCACACCAATAACAAAGGTACAAAGTTTGAAATATTTTTGGAAGGTAGGTGAAATCGAATAACCAGCGATAGGATTACGATTTGCGGGTGTTAGAAATCCAGTTATATAAACGAGCAAGATGCCAGGTAGATTTACCGCAGTAACGCCAGGCTCTCTGTGTGGCTTTTGCTTTATACTAATGTCTCTTTGGTAAAGTGCAAGTTACATTTCCAGAAATTGGGATTATTTATGATACCACTAGTGGGATTGACCGCAGGTAATCGTTATTATTATTATCATAACTGCTGTTGTTGTAATTAATAGGAATTGCCGCGATAATACGGTATTCAAATCTGCACAAGTTGGCAGATCAATGGGCTGTGTTAGAAAAACGAGATAACGACCTAGATTATGAGAGATTAGATGATAAAGATAATCTAGATAAGGCAATCTACGCAATTTGACTTCTTTCCAAAACTCCTATTTGTCATCTTGCATTAACGAATCCAGGCAAATCTAATCATCTGAGATAATTGAGATAAATGTTAAGTGGAATTTTCTCGCGATGGACATTTCGAAAAACTCGATAAACTGAAGAACTTTGGGACTGAGGGCAGAAGATGAGAATCTGGTAATCGTCGATAATACTCAATATAACTAATGACAAATAATATTTCCTTGAAAATTCAAAGTCCCCCGGCGAGAAAGAGAGAGAGCATTTGAATCCGGAAATTTTCTCGTCTCTAACAATCTCAATTTCACCCCAGCCAACCCTGATTTTTTTTTCTGCTCAAACGACGGAATGAAAAATTCACTGATCGATTCGTCCCATTAACTTGTCATTCACAAAACGATTTGACATCTGAAAATAATTAACCGATTGATTTTCAAGTTGATCCTGGTGATATAAAAGAGATGAGAGCGACAAGAGGCTGGAGGCCAGCGGAGAGGCACCGAAAAACTCGTCTTTCACATCTACTTCTCCTCCCTCTGCACCCCAACCCCTGCCCGCCCTCTTTTCTCTTCCATTTCGCTGAGTAAATTTGAACGAGTGAGCCCGTTTCCCCTCAACGAGATCGGATAAACGACTCCTCGTCATTGGGTAGAGAATCGATACTATGTTACGAGTTGAGTCTTCCACTGGACTCTGCTTTATCGTCAAGATCCTCTTCAATATTCAATTGTAATCATTCGAAAAATAAAAGAGCGGTGAAAAACTGCATCGATTAATTCATGACATGCAGAATTTCAAATTACCAATTCTTTTCGTATCCCAATCTTTCGCTTAAAGTATATCTATTTTTATACTTCAGCGTGCAGCAACTGGCCGATTACACACGAGCAGCTCCGCTGCCCGCGTGGAATAGGCCGGTTACTGCACACTGAAATGTAAAATAATGTACGCCACTCGGACGTAAATTTCGGTTTTCACGCGTGTAATTACAAACCTCGCCTTCGGCTCGGTATGTAAACCTCACACGCGTGAAAAACGAAATGCACGCCCTTGAAGCGCAATATACTAATTCAAATCATTCTAACAACAACAGTCAAACCGACCAAGATTTTGTGAAGCGTAGTGACATCGAATCATTGCATGTTAATGTGGACGAAAATGAAACGATTGATTTATCTCCTGATGAGCACTGGAGATTTTTTCCGCAAGAAGATCCTGAACAAAGTGAAGAAAATATTGAAGAAGTGAGAACATCAACGGTTTGTCAACGACTCCCATCAAAAATTGAAGCAGCGATGAAAATTGTAAGAGACAAATTATTGCCTGAAAAATCGATACCTACATATGAAGCTCAGTTTAAAAAATATATGGAGTGGGTCAAAGCCAATGAATTCAAAGACGAGTCACCCGAAGTAATTTTTTCAGAAGACATTATATTGGCGTATCCCGGAGAATTACCTGAAAAGTTAGCACCCAACAGTATGTGGGCAGCTTTCTCAGGATTGAAAAGTGTTGTCAATAATAAATACAAAATTAATATGTCTAAATATCACGACGTGATCAGTTATTTAAAAAGGGTAAAAAAAAAGGATATGAATCAACGAAAGCAGCAGTTTTCTGGGAAGACCAGACTGCAAAATTTATCAGAGAAGCTCTCAATGAAATTTATTTAGTTCAAAAGGTATTTATAAAAAAATCACATTAATTTCTGATTCGTCCGAAAATAGTTATTGCTTTCGGCTTGTATGTCAAATCTACATTAATCAGAAAGTACTTTCTAGGCTTGGATAAAAAATAACTCATTAGAAATATTTTAAACAAACCTCAGTCGACACATATATATTTTAGGTGGCATCGAACTATGGACATTGAGGGCTGAAGACGTAAGTGAGTGCGTAGATTTCGAAACACAAAAAGCGTTCATCAGGGTTTCACTAACCCGCACGAAAACAGAAAAAAGGAGGGCTTTTGTAGTATCTGATGAATACTACAAAATCGTAAAAGGATACATGTATTTGCGACCCGATTATGCTAGATGTACCAACCAACCTATTGGAAGGAACAAAATTGATTCAGTGTGCAAAACTATAGCCAGGTATTTGAGGCTTCCAAATCCGGAGCTGTACACTGGACACGGTCTCCGTCGATCGGGAACAAGTCATCTCGCTAACACCGGTGCAAACATGGAAGAGATCATGGAATATGGTGGATGGGAGTCTCCTGCTGTCGCCCGAGGATACGTGGAAGACTCTGACCAAAATAAATTAAAACGATGCAAAAAAATATTGCAATGTTTTAAAAACTCATGTCGTCAATCAGTAAACCTCCAGTCAACTTCAATAGTACCTGTCAGTTTGTCAACAAACACTTCAAAATCGTTGAATGCTGGAAAAGTTCAGAAAAAAAGTGTGCGTTTCATTGATAATCCATTAAACTTTCAGTCACCAAAAAATACACCCACAAGGGCCACCCCAGAATCATCACATTTTGTCTCTGGCACAACACTAATCCAGAACTCTTCTGAGGCAACAGATGACGATCTTGCTCCTCCTGAACCAAATGTCACCCCCTGTCAACCTTTTCATCTTTGATAAGAAAAAAGAGAACATTGATTTATCAAAAATGCCAAAGAATGGCAATTTTACAAATTTATATTTTACAAATTGCCAAAACATAAATATTTATCGCGGAGAAAAGAAAAACTAACTAAGAATACAAAATGTTAATTTAAGTCTGGTCAAGTTTTCCTGTGATTTAGAACCGCGTTAATTTATGAAAAACTTTAATGAATTATTACATAACTGATCTGTGCTGAAAAAAAATTTGAAATGTGTAATTCCATAAAAAACTATTTAAGAAGAACTGATAAAAAAGTGCCTATTTTCTAATTATTCTAAAGTTGTTCTATGAATATAAAGGTATTCGAAACTGCATGATCTAATGGAAATTTTAATTAATTATTTTCTATCTAGTTTTTTTTCTAAGAAACGTCTTCTCTCTCTTCTTCTAACCTTTAGCGCGCACTTGCAAGATAAAATCGTATACGTCGCTCGGGCAGAAATTTCGCAGATTACACACTCGCGCGATGCGCGCGCCAGTGGGTGATCGCTAAATTTCAGCCCTTGCAGCGTAATATACTATTCTCAAGTATTTCAAAATGACATACAGTGATTTTTGGGAGTCAAATCAACATTTGACTTTAAGAAAATTACTATTTATTCACTTGGTAGAAATATAAAGTTGGATCGATGTTGATCTGACTTTAGGGGGCACACTTGAGAGTCATGTCGACATCCCGTAGCAGCGCCAGGGTGTAGCGCCCAGGAATGTCGGCGGCAAAGCGCCTAGGACCCTCGGGGTGAATTGAGGGTTATGAAAAAGGGTAATAAAAAAATATAATTATGTCGCTTAATTTCCGAAACATTTCTTTTAAAAACGGGTAAAAATCGTAATGGGCTTACCCTACTTACCCCTCTACTCCGGAATTGATACACCCAGGTAGGAATGAACGATGGAAACAAGGTTCGATCAGGCTTGGTCCAGGATTGACAAAAACTGGTCGAGCCTCGATATCCAAGATTGAATCAAGCTTGAACGAACATTAAAAAATAACTTTCCAAGGCCGGAGATCCCACCATTGGTCGAGCCTTGAGTATCGATCCAACCTTCGGTGTCATGATTGGATCGGGGCCGTAATCCAAATCTCGTCAAAGGATCTGTGTAAATCCCGATTCTTGCTGGACGAACAAAATCAAGATTTACTCACTTATTGAATAAAAAAAAAAAGCAATTGAAGGAGAAATTTGTGGTGAAAATTTAGAAATATTTAGATTCAACTTAAATTGCAAATGAAGAGACAATGACTTCTTCGTAATTTCTCGTGGAGACGAGATTTGCTACGTATGTCTGGTCTCTTTATCTTTAGGAGAAGAGGAAAGATTGATTAAATATTTTCCACTTGATTAATCATGTATTGATTAGGAAATGAAAATTTCATGTTAACATTTATGAGAAATTTTTGAAAGAAATTCATTGGTATCTTTTCCATCTCGTTCAATGAATCAAGATAGAAACATAATAGAACGAGCTCGATGGAACATTGCTCCTTATATTTTAAGTCATTGATTTAACGATGCAGCTAGTCTTGTTCTACCTTCGATATCTCACTCTTGAGCAGTCATGCTGTTCCAACCTTAAACTAAGGTTTGATTATACATTGACGACTCATGCTTGAATCAGTATACGATTCAACAATGAAAAGAAGTTTGATTGAATTTTGGGTTGTCCAGTCTTGATGTCATATCTTACATCAAAGACGGGAAATTTATATAGCATTCCACATTTTTGTGACGTGAGAGGATATTGTTGGATGGGATTTGGAATAGGTAGGATAGGATTCAGCATTATTCTCAGTATAAAATTTACAAGAAATTTTTACTGAGCAAAATGGATAGTCCAGACCGGGATTTGAACCTGGGACCTTCCGATTATGCATCGGGTCCAGCCTTGCTCCCATCGTCAGGATGGACTTTTCCTACCCGGGAACTACAATTTTTTATTAATAAAATCAAGTTAAACTAGAGTGAATGAGGCAACAGCTGCATGATTTTTTGCTTTTTCTCGGTTATTTATCAATTATACAACATTATAAAAAATATTGCAAACATAAGAAACACTTGACCAAAATTAGGAAAAAAAATTGAATAGAATGACGTAGATTTTATTAGATATTTGATTGGTTTAACCGACCAATTTCTGGGCGCAACGCCCGGGACTGTCGTGGGCAATGCGCCCCGTACGGTCCTGGGCGCAGTGCCCCCGATACTTGAGGGGCATGCGCCAGACGTATATCGCCCGACTTAGAATGTCGCCCAGCCCCTGAAAATTGTTACCAGAATGTGCGAACATGTTGGATACCTAATCTAAACCAAAAAAAATCCAAATTTCAAATTAAAAAACAAATCTTTTTACACTCCCACTCGAGGAACATCCCAACAAAAATTTCGAATCAAAACCACTCCTCACTTAACCCTCCCCCCTTTCTCCCTCTTCCGCTACTCCTCAACCGGCTCAAGAAATACAAGAGCCGATGAAAAAAATAAAAATAAGCCACTAAAAGGGGGTTTACGATAGAAAAGCCCAGGTGAGCCCGCGACTAAGGGTGGTAAACGGAAATAGAAGTGAGGTAATGGAGAGAGGTAAGTGCGAAACGCCCGAAGGAGGTGGAGGAGAGGATAAAATTCCGTCGGTATAAGCACAGGCTTTCGCCCCTAACCGTATAGACACGGATAAGAATAAAAACTGAGTGAGGGGAAGGGGGAGGAGGGGATGAGGTTAAACGAAAAGAGAAGCTAACCACATAGCGAGTGGCACGCGTATCTTCCCGCCCCCCTTCAGCAACGATTCACCCATATATTGTGCTAAAAATGGCAGCCAGTAAAGTTCGGAAAGGGGGACGCTAGATAGTTACCGGATAGGTAAAATCCCGATATAGGGTTTAATTAAGGCCCCCAGACCTATAGGCAATTTTCATAGCCCCAGCTGTAAAACGCTCAAAGAACCCGTGGGAGCATTGGAGAGCTCATTTCGCGCCTCCCCCTCACCCCCTCAGCCAAGGAAAGTGGCGATACCCGATCGGTATTGTAGCGATCGATGCTACCTTAGCGCAAATAAAAGATGGCATAAAAGAGAGGTTGTATAGTATATCGGGAGGCGGTAAGGGGAGGGGGAGGGGGAGGGGTGGGGGGATTTCAGTGGCTTTATATTCTATTATTGTGATGAAGAAAGGGAGAACACTTTTATGGGGGGCACGGAATGAGGAGAGTAAAAGAATTTAGTGGTTTTCTTATATATTTTTTGCATGTATATATATTTTTTTGAAATTCAATCTTGACGGCCGCGAAAGGGGGAGTACATACAGACGAACAATTGATTGACGTATGAATTTTGTCGGACATTTGAAACAGGGGATTTTGTTATTGAAATTGAGTCGAAGGTGAGTTGATTTTTCAAAATGATTGAAGATGGTTGAGTTATGAGGACAATTTGGTTTGAAAAAATTGGGGGATTTTGTTGTAATATTGACTTGTCAATTAAAACACTGATGCTATGTTTTCATCTCCATTTCAATCACTTCGCCGGGAATATTGACAGATTCGTTCAAATTCGCCTGCATATCCATCACTCGATGAGGATAATTTTATCTAAAATACACTTCACTCTCCAACTTCGACAGAAACTCATCATAATTCCACATTCCCTCGGACAAAATAAAATATTCCTGAAAAGTTGGCTCACATGAGAAATTGAAAAAATTTCATCTGAACTTTGAAAAAAAAATAAAATATTCAACGTGTGAGATTGCAAGAGTTTTATGCAAAAGTTGAGAATGGACAGATCGATCATGACCACAAAACCTCAGGGTTTTCGCATTGGGACATACTCCGGACATGTCTAAGACAAGTTCCAAATGACTTTAGACACTTTGGACAGTATCTGGATATGCAATTGCGGTTCGTAGACCGTCTGGACACGGTTGTGAGCCAATGGATTTGGTGTACCATGAAATATCAATGGCCCATCTCAACGAATGATCATCAAAGATACAACTAAAACAACTTCACCCTCGGTACAATATCTGTACCAACAGTAATCACCACATACTCAGCACAAAGAAAATCCGAGCAATTCTTCTAAATACACCGTAAAAACTCTATTAACTCCCTCGAATCTCGCCAATCACTCGGCTTGAAAGCCACTGGAAAAAATAAAAATAAAAAAAAAATAAAAGTCAATACCCCAAACAGTTAAAATGAAATCCCCTTTGAACCCGAGAACACACACAGTTCAAAAACCAAAACAGAAGGAAAAAGAAAATCTCAAAAGAAAGAAGTAACAAAGATGAGAAACCATTCGGTGCTCCTTGTAGCCTCTATAGGCAGCCCCGACCCGAGTTTGGAGAGTGTGAAACTGTTGAAATGCTTCTCAATAAAAAAAAAGGAAATAAAAAATAAATAAAAAGAAGACGACAGAAAATCAGAAGTGAAACCCGAGTGGAACCGATACGAGATTGGCCACAAAGAAAGTATCCACTCTCTTTGACAATATTCCGCTTTGTTTATCTCCATCCTGCATTGTTTATTGAATCCCAGTTGATAATATTTTCATAAGACAAGTACTCAAAATTTTTTCCTCAAATAGTTTTACCTCGCCCTTGTCACGTTCTCTGCGTCTCCTTTATCTTGTGATGTGCAATGTTGCAAGGGCAGATAGTATTAGAACTTTACAATCTTGAAATAGGCAAGGTGAAAGGTGAAAAGGATAGGGGAAGAGGAGGGTTTGATTCAACGCTTCTTGTCAGTGTATAGATCTCAAAAGTATCCTTTTCTAGGGTTGCCAGAAGGAAACGGTCTTTCATCCCAAGCCCGTCTTCAGAGAGGGCACTGTGCTTGCCGCCCACCTACAAAACCGGAAAGCACCACGGGCCATCGCTCTTTCTACATTTCACGAATGAGATATATACGAGATCCGCTAGCTTTTGCCAATGCCTTTTAAAATATATTTTGTATTGCAAATGGAGTGAAAGATGATTTGAGTAATCTTGGCGTATAAATTTTGACCAAGTTCTTTCTCACTTCCCGACCCCAGCCGAGGAAGTTATTGTAATGAGTCCGAGAACTCAACTCGGAAATGATTGTTTCCCGATTTCTTTTTTAGCTTCCCGAAAGGGAGCTATTGATCTCACCCCGAAAATAAAAAATCGTAATTTCACAAAATGTCGACGTTTTAAAACCAGGAGAACACCCTCCGATGCTTTTAGGGAGTCATCTGTGTGTGTGTGTGTGTGTGTGTGTGTGTGTGTGTGTGTGTGTGTGTGTGTGTGTGTGTGTGTGTGTATACTCACTTTCTTTCATTCAGGCTTCCAGGCGAACGGTGAGGGTGATCGAAATGGGAGTTTTCGCGACCGATAAACATAATCGAGGACAAGATCAGATTAGTTTGGGAACGAAATCCGCCCACCCCTTTTTGAGTTTTTTTTTAATCAGGATTACAAGAAATTTTGATCTCTCAATTCCCTTCGTTCACACTCCCGCGGAAAAGCGTGATCCGATCGAAGCGATTTTGATTCCGATCGATAGGCATTGACTTTGTCTAGATCTCATTCCAATGGGAGTAAATTTCCCCACTCCTTTTCGACTCTTTAAAGTGAAATCCTCTCACCCTTTGTCAAACTTCTGAAGAAGGGTGTCTACATTTCTAGGTTAATATTTCAGCCTATCGGGAAGTTCGTTACGAGGCTCATCAAGAGCCAAATAAAAGAAAAGAATCGCGTTGCGAATCCTGTTGAGAATTTGGGAAGATAGTAGTTCATTCCAACAACAATGGGCGCGAGCGACCAACAACCCCGATTTCTTTTTTCATCTTGAAAGACCTAGATGGAGCTACTGAAGAGATAGCTTCACCGAATCAAATTCGGTCAGTCCTATTGTTCTTTCAGCTGATCTCCCACTCCCCATCGTCATCAGCGACGATGATGGCAAATCGATGAATTACTACATTTCCATCCTAATCACCTCAAAAATCTTTTCCAATTTCACTTTTAAACTGTCTTTAGAATCCTCAGCACAACCGAAGTTTGAAGTCTCTGCAAAATATCTCTAAATTGCATCTGAAATTCCGACAACCGTTTCTACTGTATCCAACAACAATGGGAGCGAGCACAGTAAGCGCCTAACAACCCCGAGCAATTTTTTTTTTTCACCGTGAAAGACCAAGATGGAACTACTGAAGACATACCTTCTCCGAATCATTAAATTTGGTCAGTCCTATTCTTCTTCGAGCTGATCTCCCAGTCCCAACCGTCATCAGCGACGATGACCGCAAATCGATGAATTAATACATTTCCACCCTAATCACCTCGAAAATCGTTTCCAATTTCAATTTAAAATTCCCTTTAGCATCCTCAGCACAACCAAAGTTTGAAGCCTCTGCAAAATATCTTTAAATTGCATCTGAAATTTCGACAGCCGTTTCTACTGTATCACAATCGACCCCAAATGAAACCCTCAAAGACAAATGAACTTCTCAGCCCATCTGACAGTGAATAAATAAAGTAGAAAAAAGTGAAATCAACATCCTTCCCACACCCCGTAAACTTGTAATTAAGCCCTTGCCATGGCCAACTATGGCTTGTATGCATCTTTTCAGTGAACCTGCACGAACGAGTTATCCACACGAAATGGTTTAGATAGAACTATAGAACCGTATAAAGGTCCGTGGAACTATCCCCAGCACGATTGCCAACACGAACGAGCATAGATGACTATCATTCCCTCTCCCCCTTCCCCCTCCCCGCTCCCCTCTCACCCTTTCGTCCTACTGCCTCCGTCTCCCTTACACTTTCTAGTGGTCCAAAGCTCGCACGCCCGTAGGTTATAATATATGTTGGGAAACCGATTCACCCGGAATTAATTAAGACCGTTCGTCGAAGCGTCGATTACTATCGGACTTACCCCTCTCCCTCCTCCTCGTCCTTCTCACCCCCTCCACCCACATCCTGGAAATCACCGGATAAGCTCCACAAAGTCGTTACTTACCAATCTAAACCATCGGGGACTCGCAAAGATGGATAGAATTGAGACGATTAATCTTATCATATTGAATTATCGTTCCATTATTTCTACATTTCATTACCAACTTTGATTTTTTTTTGCTTCCGCCCCTCTCTCCTCACGACATCCGGGTAATTAATATGATGATTTTTGGGATGGAAAAATGGCCAGTGAGTCATCGATCATGTGTTGCGACAGATTGATGGATGTTATATTGCTTTTGATTTATTATGATTTTTGGAGATTGAGAGTTAGAAATTGCTGGACCATTCGCAAAATGAGAAAAGCAGAATTGTTGGTAATCCGTCTTTATAGCAAGTCTAACAAATTTTTCTGCGAAACTCCATTAATTTACCACTTGGTACCAAAACCAAGTAATCGTATTTTTCGATATAAGTGAACGAAAGAGTTAAAAATTGTTTTTTTTTTTCATGTGTGTCTAACAAGATTTGACAGTAGTGTCGAAAAAAGTACACATTTTTTACGCTTCGCTCGACAATAGTGAAAAAAACGGGGCAAACGTTGTTTTGCCGAATACATTATTTCTAACATGTTTTTCTCTCTTAATGAAAAATAACTAATACTATCAGTGTGTGGTTATGTAATTACAAATCAAAGTCGAATGAATCGCGATTAAAAAGCAGCGGTTGATCGTAGCAGCTAAATCATAATAGAAAAAAATGTGTCAATAAAATTGAAAAAATACGTTTTGGGGTGGATCATCCTTATCATTGAGGGATGATACCCGATATGCACCCAAAATATCATAAAAATCAGTCCAGCGTTGTTGGAGGAATTTGGTAACAAACACCGCGACACGAGAATTTTAAATATTAGATTTAATTCATAAATTAGCGGGGGAGATTCCGTACATATATCCAAACATAAAGGATTCCAAATCTTTCAATTTTAATGTGATCAACTCATGTAACGCAACCAAATTTCGACCCTATAAATGTCATTTCAATTATGAATATTCACAATAAACAAGCATCGGAAATTAAAAACCATTCGTGCAAGTCAATTTGGTAATGACGCTGGGGGTACATCGAATCATATCCTCAAACTGTTTCACACTCGTATTATCTAACACTCTGTAAATAATCTTCTTTTTTATCTTTTATTTTGTTTCGCTCATCCATATATTTCTTTTTATCTTTCACCTCCTGCAATCTAAAATCAAAAATATGTACTTGCTGTGTAAATACTAGGCGGAAGTTCTTCGGGCGATGGACAGTGACGAATTACATTAAAATAAATAAATAATAAGCTAAACAAATAAACCTTTCCCTTAGTTTTCAACGAAAAAATTTGGAGTTACTATCCGAGCTGATTACCAAATTGTTATTTTGAAGTTTTACATATCTGAAACGGACATTGTAAAGAGTATCAAATTATGTTCTTGAGAGGCTCAGTTTCGGTGATGATAATATCAATGATAAACTCCGGAAATTTTTAACTCCAGACTTTCGAAAGTTTTGAGTTACAATTCTGGTAATTAGGACTTATAATGACTCCTTGCAAATTTGCTAGGAAACCGAATTGATTCATCACTTAGTGCCTACACTGAGTATAATCCGCAATAAAATCACGTCGGACTAAATTAGGAGACTAGTTAGGTGGGTGGGAAATGAGCACCTTTGTGCACCATGGTGAACCTTTTTGGGATGCATTCCAGCCGCGTCCCCGTTGCGAACCCTGGGTAACCCTAAGCGCTGGGGAGTTTTGTTGTACCTTTCCACACGTTGAATGAAATTTATTTAATTTATTTAAATTTTTAAAATTTATATACCTTCAGTAGGGAAGAAGTGGGGAAGGGTCCGTACATCTACCCAAGCATATTGAATTTCAATCCATTATGTCTTGATATATCAATTCATTTAAAGCAACCAGCTTTCCGCCCCTAGAAATGGTATTTCCCATCACGTATCAACTATATTATAACATATTTCAGTCCGTTTGCTAATGGAAATTCAGGAGTCGTTATAACGGCCTATTACCACAATTTGTAAATAGTATATTATGCAACATGTGCGTAATGGTGTTTTTGGCTCGTGGGAGGTTGTAACACGAGCCGAAGGGGAGTGCTATAATCCCACGAGCCAAAAAACACCATTACGCACAAGTTCCATACAATATTTTATGCCATAGGTGCCCGTAATCCGCGATTTAACCGAGCGAAGCGAG
>JAPYZM010002903.1:0-12770 GCA_030522845.1 Psyttalia concolor
CAATTTATAATTGAGTGTAATAGTGCGAAATCACTAAAAATGCAATGTTTGCAGGCGGGCAAAGGACTTCCAGTTCAGGTTAGAATATGTACACAAGTGTCTTAATCAGAATGTATAATACTCGGAACAGAGTAGTACTCAACTCGGTAGTTCCCTACCGCCAGACGGACAAATTCGGAAAGGAAAATTTGGAAAACATAAGCTACCCCAGAGTGACCCAACGGAAAAACGGCATTACACAGGATCATGCAATCTCAATGAGAGCTGTTGAAGAATTACGACTATCGCTGATTATTCAATAGCACTCGGCAAACGTCGTTCATTAAAAAATATCAGTAATCACTCTAAGATCTTAGGAATATACATAAGAAAGAATTAGTTACACAATTGACGGAAAAAATACTGAATTGAACGTAAAAAATCATGAGGCCGAAATTAAACCATCTGCCAGAACTAAGCTCGGCGTTACTTCTTGTATCGTTGAAATGAGAGCAGGTATGCAGATCCAAATTATCAATTATACTCTGGTTTCGTTGGATTGTTTATATTCTCAACGATGATATCAAGAAATTACCTTTTTGAATCCGAGTCAATTACGAATACACCACTAAAATGATATATATATATCGGAAGGGCAACTGAAGTACTCTGTTTACCATGAAAACGGACACGGAACTAAGCATTGTGAAAACGAAGAAGCCCAAACATTCCGAAATTGGAATAATAACAAACCAGCACAACAGCCAGAAGTAAACAATCCCACTTTCGACTGACTTGGGGCTTACCTGGAGGTGTCTGGTGCCTTCGATAAGGTCGTCACTGGCATTCTATTACAGGAGCTGCGTAATATAGGTTGCTCTCAAAAAATTATAAATTTCATACATCACTTTTCGCAAGATATATTCACTGCAACTGCACTAAGGACACATTCAGGTTAGTATACAAGGCAGTTCCTCAAGGACGAGTGTTGAGTCCTCTCCTCACCTTATTTACGTTTTTCAAATAACAATTCATTTCCGTACTGAATTTTAACTGAACTTTAAATGAATAATTTAAAGACGATATTACCTACATTGATTCACATATTAAACAATTTAAAAGATAAAGATAAAAAGAATATTTTCAAAAAGAGTATCACTGAAATAAAAAATGAACTACACCTGCTGGGACTTGAATGAGCTCCGCACAAGCCTGAGGTTATTCGCTTTGCAAGAAAAAGAAAAAACAAACCAGGTAAGACAATTGGGCATATTGACAATATTATCATCAAAAGTGAAAATGAACCCAAGTTTCGGGGGTAATTTAAAATACAGTTTCCATTGTCTAGTAAAATCCATACAGCTGCGAGCTCGTGTAAAATAGATACCTGAAGACAATAATTATTGGGAAAAATATTACAATCATAGCTAATGCAAACTGTGGTATCAATATCAGAAGAAGGTCAACAGAGTTATAATAGTGTGAAATAGTGGTCTACACCCCCGCTTGCGAGTGTGAGTAGGAAAGAAAAGATGTCTGTCATGCGGTAGAGCAATAGTTGATTCGATGAATGACGAAAAAAAAATAATTCAGAGAAAGGATACATTGCTGTCAATTATAAATTTTTTGTTTATGTTGTGTTGTCAATTGGGGATTAGATTAGATTAGGGAATGGATTATTTACGTGAAATTTTTTCTTATACAAATTAATTTGGCAACACTTAATTTCGCTGAGGATGGAAATTTTCCCTGAGTTTTCGTCAACTTTTAAATGCTAAAAACTTTCAAAAACTCTATAAAAAATTTTACCCAAAATTTTTTAAAAATGCACTCCCTTTAAAAAACTTTCCGCAACTTTTTATATGAACCTCAACTTATTTCTCCCAAAAATAGGAACTAAGTGATGAGGGAAAATTTCCTGGAGAAATGTAGTCGTTGCATCGTCGCGTTTAATGTGAACCTAGTAAAGCTAACTCATGGTGACCTCCTGGGGGCTGTTGAGCAATAAAAAAAAAAGAGCTGGAGAAACGTGTGCTAAATTCACACGGTTCGCTGGACCATACAAATTGTTTCACGACAATGCTGATGTTGACCTCCCTCGGAGGTGCTATACGTTTTTTTAGTTGCACCGGGGATGAAAAACTTTTTGGCACCCACCGGGTCATTGAGACAACTTTCCCTACAAAACACTCCATTTTGTTGGAAAAACATTTTTCCACCGATTGTTTTTCATTCTCCCGTTGTTTTTAGTTGAATCAGCGGATTTTCCACGACTCGCTCGAGTAAAATCCTCGATAGATTTCCATTCATTGTGTACTTTGTTCCTGGTGGGAAGGAAGGTAGTGTAAATGGCTTTAGAATGAAATTTACATTTTACGTCAGGAAGATATCGGACGGAAATTACAAATAATTGAGGGAAAAGAGGGGTTGGCCTCGGGGTGTCCTCCGGTACTTTAGCTGTCTCTCTGATATTACTTTTCGAGGAAACGAGGGGAATTTACGAGTGAACACTGTGTACACTGAGACGAAGAAAGAGGGGAAGAAATGATTTTCATAGTTATAGAGTGGATTATCGGACTGGTAGATGGCAGTTGTGTGTCATCAGTGGAGCCCCGGAGAGGCAGGGAATTCCCGGTGGACATAGGAAAAATGGAATTGAGAGGAACGAAACGATAAAGGAGAATTCCAGACCCTCGGAGAAACTCTCTTACCGGGTCCAATTGAGCTTCAATAATTCGTGGACCTCTGCCAGAGAGAACTGTCTGCGTGTCTCGGGATTAATTTCGATTGGTAAGAATTGGAGTGGGGCGGTCGATGTGAGGCGACAAAAAAAGTTGGGGCTGGATATTAATTTGGGAAAATCACCTGTTGTGCATCGGGGATTTTTGATAGTGGGGAATTTCAGAAAAAATTAAGTCATTGAATTAATCATGATTTGCGTTAATTAATGATAAGGAGATCCATCTGGTAATTTAAACGTTATGACCATTATTTGTCGATTTTTTTTCACTATTTATTATTCAATCACTATTATCATGAAAAGTAGTAGTAAATTACTCATGAGGATCCATTTTTTTCTAGTAGTATCTGGGATATTCTTTTTATTTAAAGGCCGGGTGTAATAATTTATTACCTCGAAATCGGTAATCCTGATTAGACGTAAAGTAATGATCAAATTGTCAGTAGACCCAGTTTTCGACCTGCAAAAGTCATGCATGTAGGTCCAAAATTTGGTTTGCTTAGGATTTCATAATTATTTTTTTTCTAATTGGTTCCGGCGTTTTCTAATTGGTTTTGCCGCGGCTTTGAGTCATTAATTGCATTATTTAAGAAAAGATTTACAAATCATCACTTCCTGGATTAAGCTAGTAATTCGCGAATTAAATTATCCCTGAAGAAAATTCAACACTTGATTCCAAAGAAATATTGGAGCGTTAAAAATTGAAAAGTATCTTCCATCTGCCGAAAATTTCAGAATCGCTTGAGCAAGAAATTCTCTTGTACCAGTCACTTATACTGCTTCTGATCTCGTCTACTTCCTCTTCTTTCCACCTTTCTGCATAGCGAAACCACAAATATGCCCGAGCGTGAGAATTGTTTGACAATGAGGTCAAACGTTCCAGGATAAAAGTTGATGAAAAGTTTTCGCTGAAGCTGGTGCTCTTCAGTGGCCATTCGGAATCGATTCCAGGCATCAAGGTGTACTTTTTGAGTGAGTGAGAGAGACTTGGATCCTCTTCGCATTTTCCTCCATCTAGAAAGCAGTGGAATAGGAAGGAAAACGATAAACGAACCTCTGGAGAAAGATTTTACAGCCGAGTGAGCATTTGGATTTCTCTCGCGTTACGAATTTTCAAAGGCATCCAAACGCTTCACGAGTTTCTCTGATAATTATTGATTTTGAGATTAAAGGTGACTACCCGTTGAGATTTGTTCAGTTTCTTTTTAGTCTCTCGGTCTTCGGTTTGCACGAAGAGAGTTAGATCTTTCTTTGATGTCGAGTTTTGGTAGATGAATGGATGATTAACAATTTGCCACTGAGTTTGTGACCAATTTGTGAGAGAAAGAAACGAAATAAAAAATGAAGAAAAATGAGGAGCTGGAAAAATCGGAATGGAAATGTAATGAGAAGAATGGGAAGCTCGATAATTATTCTCCAACGCCGGAAAGTGTTTTCCTATAGAAAAGGAAACAGAAAATATGAGCCCAAACGTTGATATCGCATCTCGCTACTCGTGGGATGAGGGGATGCGACGAGAATTTATGGATGGATATTCAGACGCCTCGTTAAAACTCACGTTCTGGTTAAATGAAGCGTTTTAATCCACAATTTTGCCGGCGGCAATCGCTAGCAGCTCCGATTCCCAGTACATATTATACGCATCGGAATAAATCGCTCCATGTAAAACGACGTTCCATCAGACGAGCTCTACTTCCCCTCCATGGACTTCACATTGCAATATTTTTCTCGTTCAACTTTGTCCCCATTTCTCGGTACAAGGAAGAGGAGAAGCCTTTGAAAGGGTTGGGCTAAAAGTAGGCGTTAATGGGCTAGTTATTGAATAATTAGTTGACATTATAAATTCACAATCAAATGTTGGTGACTGAAATATCGAATTTTCATCACGTTCTACCGGAAAAGTAATTTTTCTAGCACTCGTGCGAAAAAGTGCTACTTTACGCACTAGTTGCATAATATACTATTTCGAAACATCGAGATGAAAAATTATGTTCGTAACTCGTGAAAAAAATGATTTTTGACACATGGGATCATATCACTCGCCTTCGGCTCGTGATATAAACCTTCCGCTCGCCACAAATCATTTTCTTTTCACTTGTTACCAAATATACTATTTTGGTATGTTGAGTATGCCGTTAGAAATTTCTTATAAATTAACCAAAAATTTAATGGAAATTTTTCATGTTGTTAATTTTAATTCAGGACAATTGTTGTCGGAATTTTAATGTATTTTTCAAATATTACAGCAATTAGTCGAAATTTTCTTCACAATTAATTTGGTTATTTTTTACCGTACAATGTGTTTGGATAATTAAGAATTTGCAAATTTCAAATGGTAGCATAAGTCGGTCGAAGAGGTACAGTTGTTTTAATTGCGACGACAACGAATTTCAACAATTAGCCGTTGTAATTCAATAACTATGTGTCGAAATTCACCAAATATTTTCCTTCGAGAATTTTTGGCAGATTAAAAATATGTGAAACGCGTAGGATCGCAGGGGCGTTCATCCAAGGTGTGAAATTCCATCAGTGAATTTCGTAGACGATTTCCCGACGACGTGGGAGTAAGGTCGAAACGAACGGTCGAGTTGCTATTTGGTCGGTTGGGTACGGGCCAAACAATTTGAGGCCCGGAACGAAGCGGGATTTCAACGGTAGAGAACCAAGATGCATTGCCCGACCACCGAGTCAGATGAAAAGTGTGGGGGATCGGTCAACAGACAACTCCAGGCAGGCTGGCCTCACCGCGCTAGGCACTGTGACAAATGAAATCCATGAATCTTTCCATCTACCCGTAAATGATACCAATCTAGGTTACACTTGATTAAAGTCATTAGCGGGAATTAGAGGCATTCATGACCGGCATGTCTGAATAAAACAAACTTCATTCAAAACTAATAAATTAGTTTATTGAAGTAACGTTTGGACTGACAATTTAAAAAATTTTTTTTATTCACAGCAAATAAAGTAATCGTAGATTTTATAGAAATGTAATCGACTGTTTCAACATCTGCAAGACTAAAATAAAACTTGCAATAACTTCCTATCATGAAATTACGAGTTTCAACTTAAAACATTCAATAATGTTAAATGTGGACTTTAAAATTTAGTTTAGTTGCAACTCGCCCACAGCTCGTGAGGTAAACTCTACACACGTTGAGGACGAAATTTCTCAACAAGTCCTGACCGAAATTTTATGCCACCAGCCCTGAAACCAGTTAAATTAGGCGGGAGGTGTGTAGCACCGAGTGCATAATCAGCCGGTGTCAGCCGAGAGTGGCATAGAGATCATAGTGGATTTTGCTCAGTATAATGGAGATGTGTCGGGTTGTACACTATAGTGTGAAACCCGGCACTTCCTGTGCGTCGATGCTCAACTGAAACTGGCCTAATTGTTCGCGCATATGGTATAAATGTTTATCTCATGATGAAGTAAAAGTCAAATAGAATATCACTAATTCTCTCCAAGTAAATCCTGACAAATTTCAACTTCATGCTAAATTATTTCTATTTGAATTTCGCTCATTACCTCGAAATTGAAGATAAAATCTCTCATATCGTTATATTTGAACAAAACACGATTATCATTTTACCCATCCGCTAAATGAAGTACTATTCTCCAACAATCTCCATTAACTTTTCTCATTACGTAACCCATCTGTCCCAATTACTGAGATTGCAAAGCAGCCTCATGTAAACTAGTTTACAATAAAACCTCGGAAAATCTCCACATCCAGTCCGCCAATGGAGCACCAAAAAAAAAACACTTCAATTGCGGATTTCGCAGACCCATCAAACCCTTCACAAGGCGTCTCTGTAATTCCCTTTCCTCGTCCGAGTGCGTTTGAAATAGAGTGAATAGCGTAAAGAGAGCACCGGTCAAAGCGCTACATCCCTAAAAAGTCCGTATATGAATATATTTGTCACAAAAAAGGAGGTAACCAGCCAGGACCAAAGTGCTTTTATAGCGACGTGTATTATCAACTTTTCATATGCAATGTACAACATCATACCGGCCAATCTGAGGCAAATGACCTACAGAGACAAAGGAAGTCTCTAGTGCCCTGCATTCGCCCTCCGAATTCTAGAACAACACAACCAAGAATTTTCCTGTGAGACTCACGATGTCAATGCACCTGACAACCTTCATTTTAATCTTGCGAATGTTGATTTAATATTCTTCAATTACAATATAATATTAAAAAAATTCCGAGGTCTCCAATTTTGAAGTCGCAAATTTTTTTCGTTCACATCTTTCGAAAATCGTACATGGAAATTTAGTCATTCAATGAGAACTTTATGAAAAACTTTAAATTTATGTACGAATTCAAAAAAATATGAGGTCAGATAGAAATCTAGATTGTAGAGATGCTGAATTCGGAAATCATATATTCTGGTTTATTTAATTCGGCCCCCATAAATTTGAAAATAACCTAATTGAAATATTTACGAACTGGAAAGTATCATTAACGCGATACACACCCTCGGTCCATTTCGGAACCTCTCGTAAGCCCATGTGGCCACTTATCGTTCGATGAAACATTCTCTCGTCTACTTCACCGTCCAATTCAATTATTCATTTACATCTGCAATTTTAGATGAAAACTACAGTCAAACAACTATACCCATTAACTAATACCCCTCACCCCCGGAAAACCCGCAACACTGTTTAATCCACAACGTTCCTCGGGAATTAGCGTTCGACAAATGTTGCAGTATAATCATTAAAGTTGCGTCCACCTGGGAAAACGCCTCAATTCATAATTAATACACTCGATGAGCCATAATACTCAATAATCATCTTGAACTATCGAGGCATCAGCTGTCGATAGCAGTACCTCCCCCCCTCCGCCTCAGAATTCCAGGCCCAATTGACTTTATCGATCGGCTTTATTCAGCCATCAAGCCACCTCGGGATGAATCGTCGGATACTACGAACGCATGTGTGAGAGTGTAGACACCCACCCCAAGCCCAATTGTGTCACCTTAATCATGTCACTTGACCCATCACACCATTACATTACAAATCGGACTATGCCATCTACATCTAGTTCTAATCAACCCATCAACTGTGGGGAATTATTGTTATTAGATAGACTGTTGGCGATTCAAAATTACGGGGGATTTGTGAGTGAGTTATGAATGATGATTGATGACCACGAAAGTAGCTTGACTCGGATCGAGTGGAAATCAATCGTATTTCACTCTCCAATATGTTCAAAAATTCTCCACCGAATCAAAATTAGATATTTATTAATCACAATTGTGTGATTAAAACATTCAATACTTTTAGTTTTTTTATTATAAAAAAAAACAAATTTTCCAATGCCAAAAATGCCAAAAAATGAATAGAAATAATTGGTATTTCATTCTTCCATAATTCCAAAAATAATGATCATCAAACATGATCAAACTTTTATATTAATTACTGGATTTTTATTCATTATACCATAGGTGCCCGTAATCCGCGATTTAACCGAGCGAAACGAGATTGGCATCGTGTGATTACGGGCACAATGACATAAAATATTGTATGGAGCTTGTGCGTAATGATGTTTTTGGATCGTGGGATTATAACAACGGGATTATTACAACGTCCCACGAGCTAAAACACCATTACGCACACGCTGCACAATATACTAAACTTTTAGCAATTTTATGCCATAGGTGCCCGTAATCACGCGTTTCTAGCCTCACTTCGCTCGGTTAACTCGAGGATTACGGGCACAATGACATAAAATATTTTATGCCATAGGTGCCCGTAATCACGCGATTTAACCGAGCGAAGCGAGATTGGCATCGCGGATTACGGGCACAATGACATAAAATATTGTATGGAACTTGTGCGTAATGGTGATTTTTGGCTTCTGGGATTATAACACTCGCCTTCGGCTCGTGTTACAACCTCCCACGTGCCAAAAACACCATTACACACATGTTGCATAATATACTAATATGCTGTCACAACAAAAACCCTTCGCATAAGGGATTTTCAGATGTCAAAAATTATCCCAAATACTTTGATACTCAAAACTTTGCCAGCATTCATAATGAATTGGTCTCCACCACCCCCCCATTGTTTCAGCATTGCCCTCCCATCCACTCTACTTTGTACCACCGACTGAGACAATGGAGATCTCTGCCATTAAATTCTCACAATAAATTAGTACCCATAAATACAGTGTCTGTAGTGCATACACCGTTGTAAACTAAAACCACAAGCCACTGCATACACCACGACAGTTTCCAGTAACTTTTCTATTATTCTTTCCCCTCCCGCGACGGGGATGGTCGGCGAGCAGGGGGGGCAGGGGCACGGGGAGCTGGTGGAGGAGAGAGGAAAAGAGGAAAGGGTTTGCACCCAGCGAGAAGACCCCGACGCGGCGACCCGTCTCGGTTTACATCTTTTCTCTCGGTTGTTCGCCAACTTTTTAAAAAGACCCTTACCCTCGTTGCAATAAACTCACTAGAGCATTATACCATCTTTCCTTTTCCTTCCGCTTTTTTGTCCCACCACTCTTCCATCCCACCCCCTCTCTCACTCCTTTCACATACTTTTTTTTCGCTCCTCCCTCCCTTGACTCCGTCGCACTGGCACATACGTTTCGCATATCAAGCCAGAAGTTCTACATAAAATTCAACGTTTGTCGCATTGCGACCCCCTTACCTCCGTTTTTTAATACGTAAATACTTACTTCTACGACACACCTGTGAATGAAAATATTAAAGTTGGGATAAAATAACACACTAACATACGACTAGACTTGTTATTATATTTGCTTTTTTTCATTGTTATCCAGGTGTATGGGAAATTTATTGGAGCATAACTGTGGCACAACTATACATATTATTATGTAATTTTGCCGTGTGTATTTCGCTCACGGTCCAGAAGTTTCCAGCCCCCCTACGACTCCCTCCTCCTCCCGGACCCCGCCCCTTACTTTACTACGTGCAGTGAAACGCTTGCTCCCAAACGCTATCTAGAAATGTGTGTGGATGTTGCAGTGGAGAGGTTACCTTCGCCCGTCATTCACCTCAGAGCCGAAATGTCGAGAAATGTTGCGTTGAATTCTGCATGAAGACAGGTGGCACCGCGTGCAAGTACATCACAGCTGGAGGGGGTGGGGGAGCTTGTCCCTGGGTCCTGACACTGGGTGGGTTCTTAGAGGCACTTTACGACGCGTAACGCCTGCTGATAACGATTCCGGTAAAGTGCCTCGGCTACTGGTACGAGTGCTAGTCACTTTGTTCCGTTTGCTGGGGGGGAGGGGGATAAAAAGGAGGAGGTAAGGAAGACAAAAGGAAGTGGATGACGCGGGGTAAGTGAAATAGTTGTGAAAGGGGAGCGGGAGAGGAGGCTGTCGGTGCAACCGAGAGATGACTTATTTGGATTGGATTTTTCTCAATTACTCTTTCATGTCGAAAAAAGGTAAACAAGAAATGTAATGAAATTCTCCTTTTTGGGTACGTAAGTAACAGAAACCATGGAATAGGTCATCTTAGATATGAAGAAAAAATCGTAGAAAGCTATTGGGAGTTGTCAACACTGACCCATCCCTCACGGAAAAAATAGAAAGTGCATACGGCAAGAAGTAAAACTTCGCGAGTTTGGAATTCAGATGACTCTAATGTACACGCAAAAAAAGTACTTGCTGGGGGGACGGGGTACTGATGGCTAGTGTGAGAATACTTCTCGCCAGTAGCAAAGTATTTTTGACCAGAAGAGAACTTTAACACTTATTCTGAAAGTGGTGGATGCTAGTGTTTGCCTCTAAGTTCCTAGTCACTTGGAGTAAGTATCAATTTTACTTGTGACAAGTGCGGAAAACACTTGCAGTCAGTACCACAGAGAGAACAATTTCGAATTTGAGTAGAATTTTGCATGCAACATTTTTTTGGTATTTTGAGTTTTATTAATTGGGGGAGAAGGGATTTTAATGAAATAGGGCTTGAAACGGAGAGAGAGAATAATGAAGGGAGAGGGCT
Source organism: Psyttalia concolor (assembly GCA_030522845.1). Lineage (NCBI taxonomy): Eukaryota > Metazoa > Arthropoda > Insecta > Hymenoptera > Braconidae > Psyttalia > Psyttalia concolor. The sequence goes on from JAPYZM010002903.1 coordinate 10,706, forward strand.
CCTCTCATTAAGACCCGGGTGTAATAGTTCGTAACCTCGATTTCGCCGTGACCAATTAGAAAAAAAATTATTAAATCATAAGCAAACTGAATTTTCGACTTACATACATGATTGCTGCAGGTCGGGAGCTGGGTCTGCTGACGGTTTGATCATTACTTTTCGTCTAATCAGGGTCACCGATTTTGAGTTAGTAAATTAATACACCCGGCCCTTAAGGGCTTTTTAATTGAGAAGAAATTTTCTTCTAGGGAGGAGATATATTCGTATGAAGGGAATCCAAATTTTGAATAACAAATTTTTTATTAAACATTTTCAAGTCGAAATTTTTTACTTTTCCCTTCTCCACAACTGAACCACTTTTGCACAAAAAAAAATCTCTTTTAATAATAGAATCTCTAATAAAATTCTGTACTTGCAGACAATAATTTCAGTACCTGCAAAAAGTTGGCCTGGTACTTGCGGACAGTAACTCGGTGCTCCTCGTCATGCACTCAAATTACTTGTGACCAGTATTTTTCGGCCTTTTCACTAAGTGCTAAAAGTAAGTACCCAAAAAATTTTTACATTTTAAATTAACATGCCATCAGGAAAGATGGCGATTGGGGAGACTCGTCCATCTATGTCAATCATGAATTTTTAGATTAAATACGATGTCTATAGGTTTAAGATTCAATTACTGCAGCCTAATGGGTCGGCGAAAAAAAATTGAGAATGATTAAGCCGCAAGCATTCGTATAATATTACCTTTTTTTCTCGTGAAATCAAGTCCTTAGTCCTTAAACAATCCCCCCAATGGCACAATGGTCGATGACCCGTATCTGTGATACCCCCCATTCCCTTCAAAGTCCAACTACAAACAGCTGATGAGAGGATGAATGAAGTACGCGACACGGTGCTTCGACAAAGTGTATGTGGGCACGCGAATCGAAACATGCAGTGTCTGTTCCCCCTACGTACACACCAGATGTGCATGTGCAAGAACCTTGGAGTGAGAATGAAATTTCGATTGACGTAGGGGGCCTCCACTCTAACTGTTGACTCCGCTCGACTTGCAGCTCCTCTGCCAAACGTTGGAGAATATGTGGCTGAATGTACGGGATTTCGTGGAGAAATATGTAGAGCCATTAACGCTTGGATAAATTTAACCCTGGGCATTTTGGTATATGGAGCAGGCACTGGGGAAGTAGCGTATCCTGATCTCATCTTCTCGCGTGACAAACCGAGTGTGGCCATTCACATGTACGAAGAGACGAGGTTTATTGTTGCATGGATGATGTATGGGCGGGCACAACGTCACGGGAATATGGGATATGCATCATTTCATTGTACGTTTGAATGCACTGATCCAGTATAACAAAAAAAAATCACGTCTTCCATCAAACGGATAGAAAAAAGAAGATAGAAGAACTGATTTGTCGATTTTGTCTGGTGCTCATAAGAAGATGATTGACATTTTGCAAATAAATACTCATGAATCAATTGGCGATCAAAAACAGCTCGCTGCACTCAAATAAAGTCAAACCACTTCTCTACACATATTTTAGCCTGCCATCCAGTTGCACTCGTTGATAATAATCGTCCGAGCCTGATAAAATTCTATTGAACCGAAAACAATTCACACCAATGCGAAATTCTACGTCATTTTAAACAATGAAAATGTCTGCCCCCTCCAGCCCCTCTTCCCCCTTCACACTGGCCACGCCGGATGTGCGATCTCAGTGATCGATAGCGTCCGGTTAATATCGCGCATCCATGCTCGAAACTATTAATTTATGAATTTAGGAACAGCTGGAGTGCATTCTCGATGTGAGGATGAGGGCAAATATTGTATCCGAGAATTATCTCGTACTGTGCAGTAATTATGTTGTGACATCTATTGATCCTCGGTGTGTTATGCATTAATCAAGTTTGGGCGCTGTCATACGCCCAATTGTAACAATTTCAATTGAAACGGGGGAAAATAAATTTTATTTTCATGTTTCGATGAAAAACTTTAAAATTTTTGGATTTTTGAGTGATTTTGCCGGTTTAGATTGTTTTTCGATACAGAATGTGCACGTGAAAT
>JAPYZM010002904.1:0-12497 GCA_030522845.1 Psyttalia concolor
AAGTATTTTTCATTGTCCAGAGAAGGAAAGTTATAAGGTTTTTCTTTCCCTGGACAACGTGCATACTTAAAGGACAAGAGAAAAAGATTGGCTCAAGAATTATGGGATAGTAAGAAATATTCTTGAACCAAGAATTAATTTTTCAGCCAAAAGCACGTTTTTCTAACAGTTTTTCTTGTTTCATGATAACTTGTATAGAGAAATAGAATTCTATTGTTCTCTAGAACATTTTAATTGAAATTACGACTACTCGACTACTTGTTTCTGAGATACAGTCAATTTTGAAAGATCTTCATCTTTTTTGTCTCCCATAAGTCGATAGTAACGGAATGGATTTTTCACGTCAAAATATTCCTCTTGTAGTCATTAGAAAATTAAAATTACTCCGCCTCCCGGGATTGTATAATTTTTGATTTTTCAGATTTCGATGGAGATAATTTAGTGGCCCAGGCCGCAGTATTCTTCACCGCCGGGCATGAAACAGCAGCAACAACTATGAGCTTTGCTCTTTATGAATTGGCTCTCCATCAGGATATACAATCGAAAGCGAGAGCTGAAATCATCGAAGCTCTTCAACAGACTGACGGAAAAATAACCTATGATATGGTAAGATTACGGATTCATGAAGATCATTACATCATCAAATTGATTCATCACAACACACATTATATAATTCTATAGAAAAGCGAGAGAATTCACTAGAAAATTCCCCTAGAATTCAACTGACAAATTCAATTCAACACTTTCAGTGCAAAAACTTGAATTTTTATGATTAAGATATCGGATCTACAATACTTGAACATGATCATCTCCGAGACCCTCCGGAAGTATCCCTCACTACCCCTGCTCGATCGAGTAGCAGTTCAAGATTACCAAGTTCCAAAGACGAATTTGGTTCTTAAAAAAGGAACTCCAGTCTACGTCTCCGTATTCGGACTTCACTACGACCCTCAGTATTTCCCTGACCCACAAAAATTTGATCCCGAGCGATTCAGTCCTGAGAATAAGAAAACGAGACCTTCTGGTGTATATCTGCCCTTCGGAGACGGTCCTCACACTTGCATTGGTAAATTTAAAACTATTGGAACTTATTGCTATATGATAGAATATTTTATTTTATGTTTTTATTGTTATTTCATTCGTTTTATCGAAGTAAGTCTCTACTTGAAACCTCTCCTCTAGCCTGCCTCCCTCCTTTCCTCACTCTCCTCAAGCCCTCGCCCAACTAGTAACCCAGCTCAACGCTACTACACTTGGATATTCGCAGGAGCAATATACCACCAACCTAACCAATTCTTAATATTAATCTTAATCTATAATATTTTGCCGTAGTGAATTTAGAGTTTTCGAGTTTGGGAAGTATGTAATACCAATTCCCGGACGAGAAAGCCCTAGACGTACTACGGTAATCTCGGTTTTCTGCTCGCGTTGCGTTTAGCAAACCGAGCCGAAGGCGAGGTGGCCAACCACGCGAGCAAAAAACCCCATAAGGTACCCTCCGGTATAATATTTTGCCGTAGTGATTTTAGAGTTTTCGAGTTGGGGAAGTATGTAATACCAATTCCCGGACGAGAAAGCCCTAGAAGCAGTACGGCAAAAGAATATTTCTCACAATTTTTTGACATTCTAGGTATGAGAATTGGTGTTCTGCAAGTAAAACTTGGTCTCGTCGAATTAATTCGAAAATTCGTATTTTCGCCATGCGAAGAAACCCTGATTCCAATGCGATTGGACCCAAAAGCGCTGATCATATCGTCGGACGGGGGAACTTTCTTGAAAGTTGAAAAAATTCCAGAAAACTAATATGAACAGTTGCATTGTTTTTTATTTTCACTCACATGAAAATAAATCCACTTAATAAATGTTATTAAAAATGAAAACTTTGTGATACTTCGTTTTTTGCTTTTTTTAACGCAACGAATAAAAAAAAATTATCAACATTTCCTATCAAAACTGGACTTTGGACTTTCATAGCTTTTCCGTGAGGAAGCAATCGCGCCAAATTCGCCACTCTCCTGTGCGCATGCGCAAATCGCCAGTGTCGAATGCCTCATTAGCTTTCACACGCACATTCTCAAATACCAACAGGTCTACACTCGGCTGCTACACATTACCGAGAGACGCGACTCGTACCGGACAGTCGTCTCCGTGCGAGGTTGCAGTGCGAACCGCATGTCTCTCCGGATCTTCCGGTCTTCCGCGGAAGATTTTCCGAGTTTTTTAAATTACTACTATATTCCTACCGCTGTATTTTAACTGATTTTTGGTGATTCATTCAAGTGAAACTGCATGCTCGAATTTATCGGGAACGAATTCCAGAGGTTCAATATGAAAGTATTGGTAGTTTTTGTGATTTTTGGTTTAGTGTCTGGACAACGCAATCATTATCATGGAAATCCTGACGGCATTGTGTTTCCTGGACCCATCAACTCCAAGAATCGAGGAATACAGTCGCGAACGTGTTTCCAAGGATGTGACAATCCGGAGACGTCGTTATCGGTAAATTGGAAATATTGGGGGATTCTGGGAAAGTAAAAAGTGCATTTTCACTTTTCCTTTGCTCATCTGTACACGGAAGTTCGTTTTTTCCCCGATGGGCGGGAAAAGGGAGCATTTTCCTACCGGTCGTCCGGAAAATGCGAGGAAATGAAGAGAAGAAACTGTTGGAAATTATCTCTGAATTTTGGTAATCGCACAGAAAAAAAAGAACTTTTTATTTTTTGAATGGAGAGAGACGATTGGATTTCTGATAATCCGAAAAGCTACAGTAGTTTTTTCGGTTCTTCAACCACAATAATCTTCTAGTATTCTATAATAATTGATGGAAAACGTGACGGTTGTCAAAGTCAATTTTTCAAGCGATTTCAGTCCTGAAGAATTCTTAACAAAACTCTAATATAAAATGCAATAAATAACAACAAAAGATAAAAGTTAAAGCTGCTGGAGAAGAATATTAAGTTACAAATTAATTTCATTTTTTACTTGAATTGTATAGAATTTGAATGACAATTCCAGAAAAGTATAATTTCGGATCAATTGAGGCTTTCATTATTGGGAATTTCGGTGAAATTTTTTGAAAAAATAAGCCATAAGAGCAAAATTCAATTTAGTCCCCGCGGGAAAATTACGATCTTTCAGATATAGAGGGAAAACGGATTTTCCAAGTTCAATTTTCAAATGGAAAAATCTAAAATATAAAGTTTACCATTTCGATGGAATTTTTTGACTAAATCGTTAATTTTTTAATTTTAAAGTTCATTGGAAAATCAAACTGTCATTTGATAACGGTTTTCGATAAATAACAGCTTACAGTCTATAACACCAACAACTACAATTGGACTCTGAAGAAAAAATGAATTGCCTAGCAAATAAATGGGCATTCATTTAGTGCGTCAAGCCACTCCTGTCGCAATAAAAATTAAATTTCGAACAGCGAACTTCTCTCATCTACTTTGGTCAATTGTACTTGACGGCTGAATACATCTCGGCAAAAATTTTCATTCAAGTCTAATTTAAATTGCTTCCGGAAGTACTCAAAAAAAATAGTGGCGCATTATTCGATAATTGTTTCACTCCGCAATTTTGTTTTCGCAGCGGTAAATTCACACAATTACATGACTACTTATTACGTAAATCCAAACCGGCATTCTTGAGACATATTCGCCGGCGACAAACACCTGTCACATTTGAATATTCTCCTTGATATTACCGAGTTAACACTGACATAATGTTGGCTGACGTTGACCGAAGTGATCATGAAGAGATGACGTAAATTTTGTCAAATGAAAAACTGGAGACCGAATAGATTCGAGTAGAACGCGTCCAGTGACAGGAGTCAAGTTATCAGTGGGGTTTTTTTTTTCCAATAAAGTCGCTGGGTCCAGGTGACCTCGAAGGCCGCGGCATAATAATGTCGAGGATAGATCGCACCGGTAGCGGATCAACAGCTGTGCAATCGTAACTTGTTGGAGAATTTAATCACGAACTTGACGTCGCCTAGGACGTTTGAACGCCCGAGAATTACCCACGTTTCATTGAGAAATTTACCGATGAATGAGGGCTCATTTGTGATAGCATTGTACCCGGCTCTCTGATAAATTGAAAGATCATTGAAAATTCTAAAGGAGTCTCAGTAAACTCGATACGACGTGGAGTTATATTTTTTCTCAGTTTCATGACGGTTTTGATTTGGCAATGAAAAAATGTAGGAAAACTAGTATGTTTAACGTTTTATGTGAGAATAATTATCAACATTATCAATTCAGAAATTAAAATCTGATTTCTTCATTGAACGTGAAACAATCGAGACATTTGTAACATCGAACAAATTGTCTTAACATGAAAGTAAATTGTGTTACTGAGGTAATTTTTTGTCAGCTTTTTGTCAACTGAAGTTGAAGATAAATCGATTTAAATGATTGATTGGTTTGAGAGTGATTTGACGGGATTGGACTGGATTTAACTGATTGAAAATCAGCAATAGTATTTTCCCGGCCTGTTGTAGTAGCAATTTTTACTGGTGCGGTATTGGCCGTAGGCGCATCAAAAAACCCCATCACAACAGCCCAGGATGAGCCTTTTTTCTACAGATTTTCAAGTTTTCGAGAAACGTGCGGACGAAATTTTCCGGGAAAATATCGATAATGTTTATGCAAAAATATGACACCTAGAAAATCCTCGAAAGGTGTCTACCGGGAGAAATGATAAAATAACAAAAAGTCTATTCATATTTAAATTTTATGAATTTTATCTCATCATAGTTTGCCGTGAATTTCCTACTCACGCGACTGGACTTTTTATGCAATCACTCGATAATTTCGAGCTCTTCTGGCATAAGAAAATGAAATGATGAATGAAAGGAAGGTAACGATGAGGAATTCAAAGATAAACGACCAAGTTTCATGAATCAAACAACTGGGATATGTCAATACTAATGAAAACCGGGGGATTAACATTTCCAGAGGAAAAACGATTCGGCCTTGATTGAAATTTAATAAAACCACATCAGGATTTACAGTTGAATTGCCCGACTGCCTGTATATACAGCAAAGGAATGATAAACGACAATCATGGATAATTGATACGCGACATGTGTAAACTCTCTGAATACGTTCCGATACGTCAAATACGCCTCATTTTTCCAGAAACTAACGCTATTATCAATTATCAATTACTCCAGGCTATGTTGAATGACGGACGAGATGTTTTTACGCCACTCCAGGCTTGAAATACCTAAGTTTCCAATGATTTCGGGGAAGCTATGTTTTTAATTTGCCGTTAGTTTTTTCTCAGTTTATATTAATAATAATTCCGTGCAGGTGATGTTTCTTGGAAAGGACATCCTCGGTATCAAACGGCGACGACAACTTATGAACGCAATGAGTGTTTCTTTTCGCCTGAGACTTTATTTATAAACTCATCACTGGAAAGAATAGCAAAAGCCGTTTTACACACGGCAAACTCAAAAAAAAAATCAAAATTTCCCTTGATTTTTATCCAATTTTTCCGAGATTTTGGTTTTATCTATTTTCCCATTTACCAATTTTTTAAGCATATAAATTATTAGATTGTTTATAAATGGGTTAACAACCTTTGCCGCCATTAATTTGGTAAATATTTGTTTCTGTTACTTTTAATTATTTTTAATACACAAATGATTACACTAGTTTGCACAACGATCGATCATTCTCGATGGAGTGTTAGAATTTTTTTTCATTTCTTTGCATTCAGTGAGAAAAATAACTAAAATTATTATTTTTTTATTATTGTAACAATGTTTATTTTCACATAAGACCTTGAATTAAATAGTCCCTTTTTCACATTATATTATTTCAATGACAAAATGATAATTAAAGTGAGAAAAAAATACCATTGCGAGTCTAATCGAGTTTTTTGAAAGTTCTGTACAGTAGTTAACAATCTTATAATTTATCAAAGGTGCTGAGCTACTTAAAAAGAACAAGAGAATTATCTGCGCTTCGCAATCAGTCGAGGGAAAATATTTGACAAGCAAATATTTATCTCCCACTGATAAATGAGCATGCAGATACTAAGGAAGGCCACTTATTATTCTCATTCTGTATTCATTTTTTGCGGTCGATCCTCCCCACAATGAGAAAAGGATTGCAGATATAAAAATTGTAAGTAGGCCATTAACTCGGAGACCAGATAACGGAGGGAATCCCTGTGACAACCTTTTAATGTCCGCGGAAAAACCAGAGGAAAATTCTTTTCAAAATCTAACTTGACAACTTCGTAAATACTTCAGTAATCGACAGGCATCGGAATTTCGACTTGTTGTTTTCATTAATTTTCTCCATTAGTCATGACAAGTGCCCGCAAGCACTTGTGACTCACCGATAGATCGATTATTTGGAATTGGAAAATTTATCAGATAACGTTATTCAATTGGACGCACGTTAAAAGAAGTAAAACAAAAAGAAATGACGAAAGAGGGAGATTTAATTATGGCAGAGGGCAAACACTGCGAATTCAATGTTATTTAATCAATTGAGTGGTAATTCATTACAATTGATATGCACGAAGTCTACTGTTTGCGATAAAAATTGAAGACATTCAGAATAAATTCCCTCTTCTCAATATCTATATAGTATATTACATTTGGAAAATATTTGTTGAGGGAGGATATACACCGAGAGAACAAAAAACTTTTGCCAAATATTCATTTACTTGAGAAAATTATTCGATTTTTAAAAATCCAATTTCTTTGAAGGAATCATTTACTCCAATTACTCTCTACAAGTATCGAATTTTATTAGAGATTCTGTTACTGGGAGGGAATTTCTTTGTTGAAAAGCAGTTTATTTATAGACAAAGCGAAATTTAATAAATTAAAAATAAAAAATTAGAAACTCAAAATCTAAAATAAGGAAATTGAAAATTTGGACTTGAAAAATTTGATATTCAATATTTGTATTCCCTTTATACGAATAAATCCTCTCCGCACAAGAAAATGTCTTGTCAATAAAAAAGTACTCAATGAGAGGACCCCTTCCCCTTTATCTCCATTTAAATTCCCCTTTCATTAGATCAATTCGCCCCCAAACCATAAAATTCAAGATAAGAAAAAGACTTGCATGTAAAGGTGTGTTTAGATTTGAACCTCTTTTATCTGTGTGGTATTGACTGCAAGTGTTTTCTGCACTTGTCACCAGTGAAATTGGTACTTTCTCCAAGTAACTAGGAACTTCGAGGCAAACACTAACATCCAGTACTTTCAGAACTTCAAACAAGTGTCAAATTTCCCTTACTCCCATGGAAATGTTGATCTTCATGTAAGACTTGGTGCTTACATATTAACCTGGATCCGAGTTTAATCGAGTTTTCTGAAAATTTTTTACAGTTTTCAGGTCTTCCATTTATGACAAAGGCAGAACTGGTATTGATTCAGGGAAATTTAATATCATACTCATTGGATATGACGGATCGCAGAAATAATGTGTTAATGACAAATGCAGAGACGCAAGGGTCTAGGGTTCCAGTCACGATTCTTGAATTTCATAACTTGGTCGTGATAGAAAAAAATGTGAAGGAGAAAAAAATGAATCTTTAATTAGAATTAGTTTTTTTTTAGCTTACACAATATTAAAAACTAGAGCACCGGAACTTGGTGTTTCTTTTGTAAAAGCCGGACAGGTGTGGTCCCCTATCGCCTTTTAATTTCCGATTAGATTATGTGAGAGTCGAGTCCAATGATTCAGTCATGTCGATTGATAAATAGAGTAATTTAGCGCAATAAATAGATAAGGGGAATCTCGTATGAAATGCCACATTGACCGGAAAGCAATTACTGGAAATAACAAAATGTTTCTTCTTTTTACGCTGTAGGAAAACGTATAAAGTCGACTTTGTAACCAATATTTTTTGGAATATATTGACATTTCATGAGTTCTGCGATACGTCATTAACAGAAAAACCAACCAAGTGTTCAATTATTGAATCTGACGGATTTTTATTGCCTCAAATAATAAATTCCTCAGTTTGCCACATTTTTTAAAAATTTATTGAATTTCATCTCTACTTACACCAGCATAAATAGTACTTTTGCAACAAGTATCAAATATTTTGTGTGCATTACAATGCAGAGAAAAGAGACATTTTAAACATTCAATGTATCTCTAAATGGTTTCTTTTTTGCACAGTATGAACAATATATTAATGAACTAGACTCAGAACTGCTCTTTAACCGATAATAAAATGCTCAAATTATTTATTAGCGCTTACATTTTCAGGAAACCAAACAAAAAATAATCCCATCAATAAAACAATAATAATTGTTCATATCCCAAAGCTCGGTATGCCAAAGTTACACAATTTTTATCTGGTTAACCATCAGAAAAATATTGTACTGAATCAAACAACTTCGGCTCATTGAACATTTCTTTCCCTATTGTCATCTCTGAATCTTGGAATATCTTACATCTATAAAAATTGATATCGTTGCTATTTTTATCGCGAGCCTATCTATCCCTGGAAATTTTATTATCACATTATCGATGATTAACAACGCACATGTTGACTCACATTTTTATTCGTTCTATCCAACAGAGATCACTAGCCCTGGCGAGACAGTTGAATGAATTGGACTCGGTGGATGACTTTCTGAAGATGGTGGACGGGGTTCCACCCGAAGAACTAGCTATCCCCCTCGTGAGTAAGTGTGCATGCACTCCTGAAACCGGATTCTCCACCTTCCTAACCACTGCTATTGATAATATCCATTAGAACCGGTCGATGATTCATCAAAATTCCACGTCATGATAATTATAGAGAGCACTGGATTCAAGGAATAATCTCCGCAAATATACAACTTTCTCTTTTATTACTAATTATCTCAAATGACCGATAGCACTATTTACGTTTCTATCTGTACACTTAACGTAATGACTTCAATCAGTATGAATATAATGAAAGTACGAAACGAAAAAAAAAAATTAGAAATGTTTATCAAATAGTAAACCGAAAAAAAAATAACGTAAAAAAAGAAAACACTAAATCTGCGAAATAAGGACTAGCCCAGTGGTGCAGTAGTTGAATGAGGGAGTTTTTAAATTATTAAATTATTCTGATAGGGCAATTCCAGGGTTGACATGTTTTTTTTCTAATCTACTGGTGATGGAGATAATGAACCGATAAACTAGATTACTTAAATATTGGATATTTAAAATCTTCAATTTTTAAATTACTCGTTATCTGGATTAACAAGTAATTTGATAAAAGTGCGTACAGAAAAGGTATTCTTAGATGATTTTTTCCGAACCCATCTTCGAAACTCATTAAATACCTGTCGGTCGAATGCAATTGAAACTCAAGACACCCAGTGAAACCCCTGATAATTCCTCAATGAACCGAATAATTTTTTTAGATTCTCATTCCACTTCACCCCCACCTTCCCCCTCATTAATCTGAAAAGCCGCTTAAAAATTACTGATCAGCAGTTTCGGAGTACTCCTCGCCCTCGAACTCGTGCGACAGGTTCAGTCGGCATTTGGTATTACTCTCATAAATAATAACATGAATTTTATAATTAAAGATAAAATCACGATCTCCAGCTGCTCCCACCCTCTCGCGGCCGAACTTCAGCTGCCCCCTTACATACTTCGGAGTAGAGAGATTGATGTTCCCCTCTTGTTTGATCATCTGAAGCTGTAGGCACTCGAGGAACTGATTCCTCTCCTCCTCGTAGTCGTCCTCGAGCTCCTCGCCTCGAACATTCCTCTCTTCCTGATGGAAAATCCTTGAATTTGAACTGTCATTCTTAATTGAGTAGGCGATCTGCAGCTTGCTATGACGTTTACGGGTGTCCTTGCGAATCTGGTGGGTATTGAAGTACTTGCAGAACTCAATTACTCCACAGGCCTCCAAGAACTTCAGAGAAGACTTGTCTGTATCGCCTCGTCCAATTTCTCTCTTGAGTTCCTTAGCCTTCAACTCAGCGATGTTCATCTCCACCTCGTCCATGTTCGTGGGCTGAAAATTGACTGCCATTTCCGTATCAGGGGTTGTAGTCCTGCTGCGACAGCCTCCAAAGTCGCTCCGATGCTCCTGGGAAGTGATCTGAGGAGTTAAGCAGCCGTCGAGGGTCAGTCCCTGTATGTTGAGCTCTCTTTCGATAACGCGATCAGTCATTTCAGGACTTTTGCTTCGAGACGAGTCCGCTGAGGTGTTGAGGTCGGAAGGGAGGCCTGTCTCGGAGAAGGACGTGTCAAAGATGATGCTGTCGTCAGCGAGGTTATGGGGATGCTGGGTGAAAGCGTCGGAATAGCACTTGCGTTTGTACGTTGATTGGCACTCGGCTTCGTCCTCCGGGGAATTGTTGTTGCAGGGAATGCCTCCGATTGAATAGTATTTTCGTCTGTTGAAGGGAAAATAGAGAGTTCAGGGGAAAATGTGATTCAGGGAATTATGAATTTCAGATTCAGGAAGAAATTCGATCCAAACCTGTTACACCTAGTGTTTTTTTTGCCATTTTATTTGGGAATAAAATCGTTTGCAACAATCGTCGAGGGCTGAATTAAATAACGATGGAATTGATATTTTTGGAATTTTATGATTTGTCAGTACAATGCCGATTGACAATAAACTGATGTCGCGATACATTCATTATGAATTTACAGTTGACGAATCTATTTTGGTTGTCAATGGATTCAATAAAAAAGACTCGAAAATCTTTCACAGATTACACTTTCTATAAAAAAAATTACTTGACATTTTCAGGTGACCCCTGATTACTCATTGAGATGCTTCACTATTTACCAAAAAACATCTTTTAAAATATTTATTTAAAAATGCATCATTAGCTGATAATTAAAAGTATGTGATCGTAGTTGAATAAAAAAATCAATTTATTAATTTCAATGAGAAATGTTTAGTACAATTAAAGTATTATTTCTATCTTCCCCGGAGAATTTCTCTGAACAAAATCTTTTTGATACGTAAATTGAAATAGTTTATTTTGTGTAAATGAATAATTACCTCAATGATCGATTCTCTCGGTATCCAATGCTAGTTTTTGGCGTGATTTCATTAAACACATGTCTCGATTTAATTTTCTGAAATTTCATGAATGAAGCAACGTCCTTACGACCTTTAATAGTCTGTCCAAACCAGTCTAGTACCACATCGTCAGCCAGATGATCTTCCAGATTTGAGGCAAGACCGTCAACAAGAGCAAAATAACTGTTGACGAAGGAAACTGCTTGCGAAAGTTCCTCCATGTTTTCTTCCTGGCACAACAAAAATGTAAAATCTATTCTAAAAAACTAAAAACCCAAGGAATACTGAATTTTTCTAACATATGAAATCCTTCATCAAAAATTACTTTTACCGGTGTTGTTTCCATATTCTTCGCTATCCAGATGATTCAACAATCAAGAAGTAATAGGAATACTCAAAACAAACCATAATTTGAGCCAAATAACTGTCGATATAATATTATTTCCCTTTTTTGTTGAAAAAATTATTAACAAATACGGCCCTAAACTAGTGTACTGTTTAAAAAAAACTAGATTCCGAGATGTTTGATGAATCACATGAATCTTCAGTTCTTATCATTTCCTTCTCTTCATGAGTCAGAATCCTTTGAATTCAATTTAGGATTATTATTCTATTAACTTTATAGGCCGAATGGGAGGTGTAGAAAGAACAAGCGCAAGCTTAGCAGTGCCTGCCAAGTGCATGCCCGAACTACAACCGGTGTCATTCCCAACCGATAAAAATGACCACTCAGTGGTGTACTACCCACCCTGCACGAGGATAAAAAGATGCGGTGGCTGTTGCCAGTCTTCTCTGCTTTCCTGTCAACCCACCGCAACCGAAACTCGAAATTTTATGGTACGTTAATCATTGGACCATCTCAAACTATCTCTAGACCATACCAAAAGCTGTACACTAACTCTAAGAAGTTCAACAATCCTCAGACAGTTAACAATATGACTAACATTTTGTGAATTTCCATGAAAACATATCTAATTTCACGCAAAGGAACGGCTTGTGAGAACAATTAGGGATCAATCCCTGAAAATAAAGGACGATTATTAAAAATGATCTCTCATTTTTAAAACTGTTTGAGCAGCACAATTATGGAATACTTGAGGTTGCACATGATTTCACAAAATGGTTAAATGATAAACAATGTTTTTTTATCTACAAAAACCAATTGAACACTAATTGTAAATTTCCGGAAGAAAATTTTGGCTTTCATTTCTATTTGAGGAGAAATTACGGAGAACAATTATTAATTACAAGTCCTATTTTGCTTGAATCAGGCGTGTTGATGGTTTTTTCTCTCATTCAAACCTAACATTTGAAAAACTAAGATTCTTTTTAAATAAACTTTAGGTGTGGACGACGAAAATTAATGGAGATGGTAAACTGAAATGGAGGGGTAAGGAGATTATACCGTTGGAGGAGCACACATCGTGCGACTGTCTATGCAGAATAAAAGAAGAGGTAAAGCCATAAATCATGAAACTATT
>JAPYZM010002906.1:0-13900 GCA_030522845.1 Psyttalia concolor
TGACGTCAGAATATTCTGTCATTAAAAATTCCATTTGATTCAGGCATTTTAAAGTGTCATTGCGCCAGTGAGTTTCACAAATGATTAATCATTATCGGAATCACATGAGCTCCTTAATGCATTAAAAATTCTTGACTAACTAGGTCACCTCTTATCATCCTCATTACCAACACATCAATTACTTCGATCATTTTTGGTTACTCCCAATTGCTGAGTCGTCATCCGAATAAAATTTGATCATTAAAATGATTGACTTTCCATTACGCCAGTGGCTTTAACTCCCAAAAATGTCAAATACTCTAATGGCGTCAGTTGGAGTTGTCCAGGCAATGCCTCTTGTGCTCCAGAACTCCAGAAAATTATTTTTCTCAAGTCCTTTGGACGCCTCCCTGTCATTTTAATTAAAAACAAAACTTGGAGAATAATTTCCGTCAGTTTCATTCTTCAACAACACAATTGACAATTGACGACTGAGCAATTGAGCAATTATTTTGGCTCGGATGTTTCCGATGAAGATAAACAAATGAAATCTCAAATTACCCCAGTTATCGAAGGCACTTTCTTTTCTACGCTCCCATCTCGATTGCAGGGCATACTTCAACATCTTGTCGGAAGCATCCACACTGACGACCTCGAAGCCCTCCTCCAGGAGCATCACCGAGTCAACGCCAGTGCCGCAGGCGACATCGAGTATTCTCTTGCATCCCCTGTCCCTCAAAATCCCAACGAGGAAGTCTTTGTAGTTCTGCGTTCTTTTCTTCTTGTCGCCGATGTACATACTCCATACCCTGGCAGCTTTGCCGTCCGCATACTGATCCCTCACGCCCTCTGCAGCTGCTCCTCGGGACCGTGTTACGAATACTTCGTCATTCATGGTTGTCTTCGAGCGGTGGAATCTTCTCTCAAGAAATAATTTAGAGTGTCTGCTGTCGATTGGCTCGTTCGGATTGACTGGAACAATTGGAGAACAATCAGAGGTTGCAGTAGGTGAAAGACATTGGATAACCTCGTCGCTCGGTCCGAGGATGCAGGGACTTGGTGGCAGTGGTTTCCGGAGAAATAACGACTTAATTTGGAATGAGGAGACCTGGAGGCGCGAGGTACTGGTCAAGGTTTGGTTGGAGGTTGGGATAATTTAGGGTAGGAATTTGGAATTGATTTTGGGGAGAGTTCTCTTGGACTTGAGTCTTGGAAAAATGGCGGAATAGAGGACAATTGGGGAGAGGCCGGGGGTATTAGAGTCATTAGGGAAATCCATTAATTGCTCTATTAGTTCAATGAGAAGGTGCTGACTTATTTGATTAGGATAGCAACTAGGTCTGAGGCTCCAGGGGATTCTGGAGACAATTGGGACATTCTATTCTATTCCTTGGTTGGCGATATCCCCCTCTAGTGAGCAGAGAAGGGCAAGTGCCATACAATTGGGAAATGGAACCCATTTCGTACGTCATCCTGACGACTACAGTAGTTACGGAAATTAAGAAAATTATTTTTTTTCGGAGAATTTGCTCGGATTCACGAGAAGAGTTTCTCAACTCTCTTTTTATTTAATTAGTAATGTCAGAGATTATTTGCGTAGTTGACAAAAAATTTTCAAGTCCGGAAAAGTGGTTTTGTCTCGTGAGAGGCGACTGACGGAACTCCAGACTCCAAAAAACACTTTTCCCACATGTTTGAGCCTTTTTCACTGACGACAAGGCGGAATTTTTCTCGTCAACTCGCAAATTCTCACACAAAAAAATCAGCTGTGAAGAATTACTGAATTCCACGTATGATGCCACGTATGTCGATAATTTCAATGAGAGTACCGAGAACGGGAGACACAAGAACTGAATAAAAAATGGAAAATTATCTTACACAATGACCCCAGGAGCTCGTCGGAAACTGGCGTTCGTTTCACTCATGCCCCACGTATTTATACGAATAGATATATAATCGAGTCATTGGTATTATGAAAAATAGATGGACGAATTACGCACATGATGAAATTCTTTTCCGTGTATAGGTAATCGTTTATCGTACACGAGGAGGTTGATAAGAAATGAACAGTAAATGCTATCAAAATTCTGTCGGGCGAGAGATATGATTTGAGGAGGACCATTTGTTCTTATATCTGATGACTCAAAAAATTAATTAAAAATAGTTTGATGTAGAGGGAGAGGAGTTTTCTCTATTTCTCTATCAAAATTACTTTCACCTTTCTCTTGTTTTAGGCACATCTCGAAATTCCGTGGGCTTATGACCTCCCGATCAAACTTTCCACATTTTTTTATCGTCCGGAGGAAAATATGGACAAATGAGGGAGTTCTGGGTATTATGATAATATGGAGACCGCCTGTTTCATTGTCACACTGACATTTGACATTTCAGTGTAAACAAATGGGTTTTTACTTTCATGGAGAGAACATATGGGACGTTGCATGTGATCGGAACTGTTGTCCGAACCCTCGCCAGTTACTTCTCCTGCTGGGGGAGGTGGAAAGATTACTTCTCATTTTTTTATGAATTTTTTTTTAACATCCTGGGAGTTTTTTTCATTGGGGGATGTGGCCTCCGCCGGAGTCGAACGATTTATTTAAATTGTCACAATATCTTCAGATAATAATGAGCAATTTTGTTTCGTTGCTTTTGTTACATCAAAATTGACAAAAAAAAATGGAAGGAGAATTTTAAGGCAAATGAAAATGGAATTGAGTGTCAATTTTATCAAAATTATTTCTGTGAGTCTGTATTTGAAGAAACAAATAAGTAAATTCAATAGATAACGCACATAAACTTACGTTTTAATTGATGCCGCCAGACGTTAATATTTGAGAACACTGGTAGGAAAAAGAAAATCTACAGACGCTCTTTAGAAAATCGAGTAGAAACCGATATTAGAAAAATTCTTCGAGAATCCAGAGGCAACTGAGGGACAACTCGAGTCCCGACGGTTTTTGTTAACTGCACTAAGGGTGCGACCTGACACTCTTCTGGGGGGGAAAAGTCTGAACCAATGGTGCGTGACCCTGGGTTAGGGTTTTGCCCACCCCAAATTTTCATCTCCCAATATTTCTGGGTACTCCCTCTCCTCCACATGGAAACTTATAATTTTGTTGGGGTGTAGACGGACTTTTCCAAGCACACACTGGGACACGTTTCAGGAGACCATGATCTCCCTCCACAACGTCCAATTTACAATTTATTATTATAATTATTTTTAATTAAAAAATTTCAATTGTTTAATAAGGAGCCATTGGATGAATCGAGAATATGAAGTTATTATCATTTAAATTGAGAGTAATTGTCAATTCATTCAGTGTTTTAAATCTCAACTTTTTGATCATTTGAAACGATTGTTATGGTTAATTTATTTTTTAAACAAAGAGAACAAAGGGAAGAAATATTTGTTATTCTAAATGGAAAATTCCAGAGACTCATTAAGTGACCTAATCGATTAATCGATAAGTGATATAATCGATAGTTGACCTAATCGAATTATCGAGTATCGGTTTATCGATAACTGACAATCGATTGATCGATAAGTGGTATAATCGATTAGTCAATAAGTGACAATCCATTAATCTATAACTTGTATAATCGATTAGTCGATAAGTGGCATAATCGATAATCGACATAATCGACTAATCGATAAGTGGCACAATCGATTAATCATATCTCGCACAATACAGATTTTCGGTTGACAATTTGTTTATATTAGGAATCAGTTCAAAACACTTTGAAAGCCATTCAACAGTTCTTGAGACCGGAATACAAGTCGTAAACCTCAACAGTTACTCCTCAGCTCACATCAAAAACTAAAACCCTCACAATTACTCAATTATAATATCCTTTAAGGTGTACTACAGGTATCATAAAGCATCATAAAATTATCGAACCAAGTACAAATTATTATTTCAAGAATTTCAAATATTTCCTCAATGAAGAACAATTATTAAGTACAATTGGAACATTTCGACGGAAAAATTCAATACAAATTCATTATGAACGAGTGATTATCTATAAATGCTTGTGAATTGCTTACATTGTTAATGGATCAACTTCATAATAATAACGAATTCCTTAATTCAATTTTTCAGTTCGAAGAAAAATTAAAAAAAATTAATAAACAATGACATCAACTGTATCCACATGATTATTGAGGCTCTTAACATATTTTTTTTTTGTTTCTCATTTTCTCCCTTAGATAACATAGATTATAATTTAGTTGCTATTGGCAGTCATTGATTCTAGAACAAATCGATCATAAACTGTTACAGATAATTCGGGAATTGAGTGAAACAGAGGAAAAAAAAAAACGGGGAATACTAATTTATAATGCCACCTCTTCAATACACACTCATCAATAATGATAAACACTCAGTTTACTGAATAATCACTAATAATTAGTCAATTGATAAACGTGCATTCAATAACAGTGGTAAGTGTATTTATTGCAACTCAGAGCGAAAAAAAAAATGAAAAAAAATTGTATTTCAGTGGGTGTCGATTTATTTCCGCTACGAATCAATGCAATTGAAATTATCCGGATAAAACGTTACACTATAGATCACTCGTATTATTAACGTTCGTTGACGTTTCGTTCTTTTATTAACATTCGTTAGCTTTTTCAATTAATTTAATCGTTTATTTATTTATGTTTTTGCTTTCTTTAGGTTATCTTGCCACTTTTCCCTGTTATCGGTTCGCCCGAGACCAGATGAATTTTCACTTTCATATATTCTTCAAATCCTCCGGCATATCATTCTTCGGATGTTTGTTCTCGAAGTGCTGTTTATACGTCTTTGGGTCGGGCATCTGAGCCTGAAATATTAATATTTAATGATTATTGTTTTGTCAGGTGTTGTTTTAAGAAAAGAATTTTATTTTTGTGGCATTGAATTCCCGAGGAAATTTCCCAAGTCTGGAGAGTCCGAACTTTCCAAACGATCTAATTATTTTGCAATAATAATTAAATCGTATAATTTTCTATGAATTAACTAAATCGACAGGCTCCATTGTCTCTCAAGGACAGTATCTAACAATTTATTATCTCAAAATTCCTTTAATCAATTATTTAACTGTTATTTAATGAATTTCAATCAGCACAAATCCCAAACAGAGGTCGACCACTGGATTTGCTGACGATCGACAAACGATTTTTCTTGTAATTAGTCAACTTCGAGGTAACGAACTATCAAACCCAGCTCTTCATATTTTTTTCCAATTTTCTTTCTCACTTTTTATAAACAAATTTGTGTACGTACTTTGCAAACAGCACAAACATGCACTAGAGCTTTTTGTGCAGCTTTTTTTTGCTCATTGGCACTGTGGCCCTGTTGTTTCTTCAACTTGCTAGCCTTCTCCGCTGCCTTGGCTTGTGATTGAATTTTCTGATGTCCACGGGCCATTCTGTTAACCAACAAAATTATATTAATTATTCACCCAATTGTTCAGCATTTTCCCCACGAAATTTCAGGGTAATCTAACCCCCAAAGCATATGGCATAGCCATCACCGCATTCAGAAGTGATTCCAACAGCTCCTCGCCAATTAGCTGACTCAAATGTCTGGTCTACATGTCCCAAGATCATCATAACCACATGTAGCCCCAGATTAACGTGCGGAACAATTAAAAATACTTGCGAGAGTGATTTCATGCCTTCTAACGTCTTCCACCATCCAAGTACATTGCGAATAATTGACGTTATTTATGTAGAATTTACCTCGTTTACTCCGAATTTTTTTCCAACCTTGTCAGCCAACAATTTATTTTATGATATGATCAATCTATCAAAATTGTAAAATTGGAGTTACAGCGAGTTTTTGATATTGTTGATGGAAAATTCAGGGAATGCTCGGGGTGGTGAGTATGAACCAGGAGGGTGACACTCCGCTGTTCAACTGGCTTCTCCAATGTCGCTTGTCGTCATGTGGCGCTACTTGGTACTCGTGGGCGCGTTACTTTGAAGACTTTGTATTGAGATTTTCAGACGATACAGGGATCATCGTGACCAGTCGTTAGTGTATTAATTAACGTAGTGCTCGGTGAATGTGCAGCTGGCAGGTCGACCCAGAGGCCAGGATATTCGATTGATCAATCGATGCGACCACTGGGGCATAAACTTGGATGTCAACGAACCTAGAGTAATTTGAGGTATTTAGACGCCATTTTCTGGACTCAATGACTGAGGCACAATTGTCAGCTGTGAAATTTATTAATTTCTCATGTTTCAGTGGAACTCTCGCAGCTCAAGGCGATTGTGTCCCAGAAATCTAGAGTTTAACAGGACATCAGCAACCCCCGGGCATGTTCTCTGTTGGGATTCTCCAGTTTATTCTCCGATGACTGTCGAACGAGTGATTTTAGACATCTGGAGATTGTCCTGAGAGAATCAGCAGCTGAAACATCGATGGCATCGATTTATTGCCCCCTGACTTCATTCTCCTCCAACGACAGCAGAACTTCCGCTCGTGGGCTGGCAGGAGTCAAATGTCGAAGGTTATCGGAACCTGTTAGTTCCATCAATCGCCCAGGGCCTGTGACAATCAGCGCCATGAACCTGGCGACGATAAGGGGGCTCGGATTGTAAAACAAAATGCTGTCGGAGAGATCGTGGTTCACCTCTCTGGAGATGTTTCAATCTGAAATTTCGTAACAGTGGCGCCCTAACCTCATCTCCGAGAATTCAATACTGTCCAAGAAGTGTATCCACCGCTGGCTATTTACCGACACTCATCGTCGCCGACCACTCGATCTTTTTATAACTGATTATGAGCATGCCATACGCAAATGCTCATAATTCGAGAGCTCATCATACAACTTAGCACGGTACACAGAAGTCCAGAGCTTGGCAGTATTCCTCATTAGTTACTGTGGTGGTTGAAGTGGTGAAGATAATCAGTGGGCAATAATGGCAGCGAAGATGCAGCAATTCGAGCCACCCAGCTCTGCCAGTTCTGAAAGGTATCTATCCTCTCGATTAATTGTTATTAATTTATTGTTAGCTCCTCAATCCTGCTTTTTTTTTGCTGCACAAGCTGACAATTGTGTTGCTCAGTGTAAACATCTTGTGAATGTCCATCAGTTCTTGAACGACGAATTAAATATTGAGAGGAGGATTGTCAGGAGGTCGTCAGCACTTAGACGAATATATTGTTGTAGTGATGGGGACCTATACCTTGAGGACCGCAGCGTGTTCCTAGGGGACGATGCCAGCCAAGATGGTGAACAATGCCGGTGTGACATGTCCACGCCAACTCCCCAATCTCCTAGGCCTCCTTCGCAAGGTAAGCTCCCTGGATTTGTTGTCATGTGGTAGGATTCAGGAGGGAAACCGTGACAATTGGGTTAAATTATTGAGATCATTGAATAAATGTCGTCTGTCCAGGGCTTTTGTGATATTTTCAATTGGCATTGATACATTGGAGCGTAATAATTAATCCAGCTCATCAATAATTCGTGTCTTCAGGCGTTTTTAGAACGACTGATTCAGCCATTCAATCTTTTAGACTCTTTATTATGTCCTCGTGGTCTTTAATTTCTATTTTTATATGCTAGTTTTATTGGTCATACTTCCATTAACAATCGGGAATTGAGGTTATGTACTTAATCGGGCTGACAAATTTTTATTTACTTGATTTAGGCTCCCAAAAGTCCCCTCGATCTCGCAGACAGCGGACGACGAGTATGTCACAGTCGAGCAAGAAGACTTCGGCTGAGTCGATTCTGAGAAGTAAATCGAGAACAATATACACCGCTGGCAGACCCCCCTGGTACAATTCTGCAGGACAGCAGGTGGAACCGTTTGTCATCGGTTCGTATGTCTGTATATCCGGATGCCCTGATGGATCACTCGATCGCGATCGAGTTGTTCATTTGCTCGAACAATTCCATTGATCGGATTACTATCGAGTCACTAGGTCTGTCAGGGTGTGGACAATTGTCCCAAATATCGTCAGAGATTTGTCGAAAATTCGTTGCCCAGATCTCCTACAATATTTGCCAGGATAGCCCGACATAGCCGCCACGAAAAGTGAATTATTGTGATTGATCATTAGGGATTTGTGGAGGAAGTGCCTCTGGGAAGACCACCGTCGCCACCAAAATCATTGAATCACTGGATGTACCCTGGGTGACTCTGCTGAGCATGGATTCCTTTTACAAAGTAATCAATTTATTCGGGCTTTTATTTACACCAGTAATTAAATAGTCTTGAACTAAACCAATGCAACCTCACGTAATTCTCCTGAATACGTCTCGAATTGTTAATTTAATAATCAAATCACAGACTCACTGGAGAATTTTTACAGGTACTCAATGAAAAACAACACGAGCTGGCCGCTCGCAACGAGTACAATTTCGATCATCCCGATGCATTTGACTTTGATTTATTGAAGACAACTTTGCAGAGACTGAAGGAAGGACGGAAGGCTGACGTTCCAATTTACAATTTCGTGACCCATAGCCGGGAAAATCGAACGGTAAATAAATACAGGATTACTGCTCCTGAAGATTAATCCCTGAGTCTTCCCAACCGTTTGTACCTCATCAATAACGAGCAATTACATCAAACAGCAAACATGGCGAAAGTTCCTGGGTTCATCTCCCCAGCAGAGGTTATCTGGACGTACACCCGGTTGGATAAATTACTTTGTTCGTCGCGAGTTTTAAGAAATGTGCCATAAAAATACGCTTGAAAAATCAGAAATAAAATTGCTGAGGGTGCGACGGAGCCTTTTTTTTCCTCAAAAGTACAATCTAATAAAGTGACTCTGTCTCCCCCTCTCATTCCGCCATCTTAGATCGCTGAAAGTATTGTTGAGGGAAGTCGAGGGGGAGGGGAGGAGATAAGAAACCTCCGTCGGGGCCTTGAATAATTGGGTTGTCGTAGAATCCCCAGGCCACCCCCGATGAACTGTTGTTTTTTCCAGAAACCGATGTACGGAGCTAATGTCATCATTTTCGAGGGAATCCTTACG
Organism: Psyttalia concolor; assembly: GCA_030522845.1. Lineage (NCBI taxonomy): Eukaryota > Metazoa > Arthropoda > Insecta > Hymenoptera > Braconidae > Psyttalia > Psyttalia concolor. The sequence goes on from JAPYZM010002906.1 coordinate 8,961, forward strand.
TTCTACAACTCCGAAGTATTGAAGGTAATCAGGGATTTTTGTTGTCGAGGGGCGAGAAATAATTAGCGGAACCGTTTGGGTAGATTACTAATTATTATTTGACGGATTACAGATGTGTGATATGAAAGTATTCGTAGATACAGACGCTGACGTCAGGCTCGCGCGCCGTCTGAAGCGAGATATATCGCAGAGGGGCAGGGACCTGGAGGGTGTCCTGAAGCAGTACTGCACAATGGTGAAGCCATCGTATTATTATTACATCGCCCCCTCGATGGTTCACGCGGACATCATCGTTCCCCGTGGAGGCGACAATGAGGTGGCGATTGAGCTGATTGTGCAACACGTCCACACCCAGCTGCAACTGGTAATATTCAGATAAATAGTTGGGGAGGGCGGGGCAAAATGGACACTCACGAATTCTTCCAATGGGAACGCACTGAAAAGCTTCTTGGTGATCAGAATCACCAAGCCAGACAAACGGATAAGACTCGTCTGTGAAATTATCTCAAAAGGAACCGAACGCACCCGTCGATTCTAAGAATCGAGCGAGCCGCTTAGTCGATTACCGTTCGATCGATGGTCGATTGTGATGTCGAGTGTAGGTAGCTTAAACGAACTACAATCGAGTTTCCTGAAAGTCGATTGCGAGTCGATTCAAGCTGGACATCTGTTGGAATCGAGTCTCGATGGGAATTTCATTTCGATTGAAACAATTTCCTTATAATCTGTTTTTAATCGACTTATACTCGATTCCAACAGATGTCCAGACTCGCAATCGACTTTCAGGGAACTCGATTGTAGCTCGTTTAAGCTACCCAGACTCGACATCACAATCGACCCACGATCGAATGACAATCGACGAACCGGACCGCTCGATTCTTAGAATCGACAGGTCCGCCAGGGTGACTGTCGATTCTCAGAATTGAGTGCCACGCTTAGTCGATTACCATTCGATCGATGATCGATTGTGATGTCGAGTGTAGGTAGCTTAAACGACCTACAATCGAGTTTCCTGAAAGTCGATTGTGAGTCGATTCAAGCTGTAACAGTTCGTAACCTCGATCTCCCCGCGACTAATTACAAGAAAAATAATGATCAAATCATAAACAAACATAATTACCGACGTCCGTGCATGATTTCCGCAAGCCGGCAATCATGTCTGCTCACGATTTGATCAGTAACTCCCTCGTAATGACTGACGGAGATTTCGAGGTGATCCCATTCAAGAAACCTCATCCACATAAATTAAGTCAGCCAAATAGGCCATCGGCTAACTTCTCGCGTAAGACTTATTCTTCATTGGTCCCTACAGTCGCCACATGTTCTTCGCCGTGGCGGGAAATTCAAATACGGCGCGCGGAGCGCGCAATCGCTCTCGTAGCTTATTACCCCCGGCCCTTAACCTCTCCCCAAACTCTTGGACCTCTCGCCAAACTGACCGCTGATCTGCGAAATTACTGTCATGCACTGATTAAGTACTGAAATCTATATTCATTACTTCCAGCGAGGTTTCAAATTACGGGAGAAACTCGCCCACTCCTACATCGGTCAGCCCCTGCCGTCCTCCCTCTTCATGTTACCCGATACACCCCAAGTGAAAGGACTGCACACGTTCATTCGCAACAAGCACACGGACAGAGACGAGTTTATCTTTTACTCACGTCGTCTCATAAGACTTGTAATCGAATATGCCCTGGCGTTGCTGCCGTTCGAGGAGATAACTGTGGAGACACCCCAGGGTATTCCTTACCATGGTAAACGCAGTGCCACAGACAAAATATGTGGAGTCTCGATATTGCGAGCTGGGGAAACTATGGAGCAGGCTCTCTGCGATGTTTGCAAGGACATCAGAATTGGGAAGATTCTCATCCAAACTAACCTCGTCACTGACGAGCCCGAAGTAAATATTTATCCACACATTTACCGTCAAACGATCGCCGAGCTCGTGCAATGAATTGTTTCAATTGTTTTCATTCATCTTTTCAATTATTCAATTCAATTGCTTTCATTTATCTTCTTCTCAAGAACTTCGCAAATTGAGGGCATTTGTCGGCATGTCATGTCACGAATTCGGCTCGCGATCCTTCCGTAATTCTAATTAATTACAATTGCCGGTGTTATAATTTCAATTATTATTGCAGCTGTATTATCAACGTCTTCCAAAGGATATCAAGGACTACAGAGTCATTTTAATGGACGCAACAGTGGCCACTGGTGCCGCTGCTATGATGGCAATAAGGGTACTGCTGGATCACGATGTGGCGGAGGAAAATATTCTCGTTGTTTCCCTGTTGATGGCTGAATCGGGAGTACACTCCATCGCTTACGCATTTCCCAGCGTTAAAATTGTCACTTCTGCCCTAGATCCTGAAATTAACGAGAAATTCTATGTTTTGCCGGGCATTGGTAATTTTGGAGACAGATATTTCGGTACGGAACCCTCCAGTTTCGATGAATTCGAATGATTTATCATGAATTATGTAAATAATGAGGATACTGAGGATTGGAAGTGATTTCTACAGGCGTAATAAGGTATCAATTACATATTTACAATATATATATGAACGAACGTCGTTAATAAATTAACGATAACCCAAAGATATTGATTTATTCTGTGTAGAAATTGGGAGAAATTCACTGCAAATATTCTCAAAACTCCTGGATAAGTTTCACATACTTTGGTAATTAAAAAAAAACATGAATTACGAGATTTGTTTGATCGTTGAAACGAAATCGCGTCGACTCTATTTTTTTTTTTTATAAAAAATGAGAATAAAGAAGAAGGGGGAGTGATTCTTTTGGATGGTAAATAAGCGAAATTACAAGCGCGTTGTGCCGGTGTTTGAGGGACGCGGGTTGGTAAGAGAATCGCCAACGGTAGGTCGCAGCGGACGATAGCCGCGCGCGCTCATTCGTCGGGAGCGTCGCCGATTATCTAGATTGCCGCTTGGTTGACCGAGTAGATAGGTTATGAGACGATCTAGGGCGGCCAAGTCTTCGCTCGTGTTCTCGGGGTTTGAGGCAGCTTCCCCAGGGTGGGGTGGGCCCGTGTCGGGCTGATGGGAAGGCCCAGGAGAGCTCGCATCCAGTCCCAGTCGCGGTGTGATCTACAGGAGTAATCGCTTCATTATTAGCAATTGAGGGCCGGGTGTAATAACTGATCACCTCGAAATCGCCGTCACTCATTGCACGTGGAATACTGATTAAATCGTGAGCAGACATAATTCCCGACTTGCAGAAATCATGCAAGGAGGTCGGTAATTAGGTTTGCTTATGATTTGATCATTATTTTCCTTGGAATTAGTCACGGGGAGGTCGAGGTTACCATTACACCCGGGTCCTAACCCTCAGCTGGTCGCGCTATGGGCGTGGCGCCGCACTTTTAACTATTTTCGGGATTTTCACTAAACCATTGGGATTCATGACCTGGCAATATAGGTTATTATGGCTTTGATGGCCATTCCGGTGGTTTGAAATGGGTTAATTTTTTCTAATAATTTTCTTTGATGGCCATTCCGGTGGTTTGAAATGGGTTAATTTTTTCTAATAATTTTTTTTATCAAGAAAAACCCGAGAATCGCCGCACAATGCCTGACGGTGCGACCTGTTCCGCATAAGAAAGTTGACGAGCGCCGTTGCCAGCCCTCTCGTGGCCATTTCAGCTGACGCCCCAAAATGGCGGAGTCGGCTGAACTGTGATTGTTGTGATTGCTGCAATATATTCATTTAGTAGGATTTGTATTGTTTTTACGAGCATTGAATGCACGTAAGTATCTAAAAAGAATTACGTTCGGTGGAGTGAAGCGACCAGCTAAGGGTTAATCATTGTTTTGATTTACTTGATTACTGATAGTAATGAGGATTGAGTTAATTGTCATTTGATAATTACATCGTCAGGCCCATGCTGCCCGTAGCTCAGCCGTTTGACTTCTCTGAATGTTTCGTCATTCATAGCCTCTCTCACGGCCTCGTTCAGAGTCCTCTCCAAGGCCCGTTGTTTAGGCTTACTCAGTCCTTCATAGAAACTGCGATAAACAACTCTATATTGCCGTCTGTACCGTCAGATTAATTGAGCAAACAATTATTGGAGGATCTCAGTTAGTGGTTATTCCTAAATTGTCGCCACAGCTGACAATTTTTTCTTGAATTCTAATTTTTTGGTTAACCTAACGGACCCGTCGATTCAGGTTCGACTGACTGTCGATTCTGAGAGTCGAGTGAGCCGCTTAGTCGATTGCCATTCGATCGATGGTCGGTTGTGATGGCGAGTGTAGGTAGCTTGAACGACCTACAATCGACTTTCAGGGAACTCGATTCTAAGAATCGAGCGATCCGATTAGTCGATTGTCATTCGATCGTTGGTCGATTGTAATGTCGAGTGTAGGTAGCTTGAACGACCTACAATAGAGTTTCCTGAAAGTCGATTGCGAGTCGATTCAAGCTGGACACCTGTTGGAATCGAATCCCAATGTGAATTTCAATTCGATTGAAACAATTTCCTTATAATCTGTTTTTAATCGACTTATACTCGATTCCAACAGATGTTCAGCTTGAATCGACTCGCAATCGACTCTCAGAGAACTCGATTGTAGGTCGTTTAAGCTACCCAGACTCGACATCACAATCGACCAACAATCGAATGACAATCCACTAATCGAATCGCTCGATTCTTAGAATCGACAGGTCCGCCAGGGTGACTGTCGATTCTAAGAATCGAGTGAGCCGCTTAGTCGATTGCTATTCGATCGATAGTCGATTGTAATGTCGAGTGTAGGTAGCTTAAACGACCTACAATCGAGTTTCCTGAAAGTCGATTGCGAGTCGATTCAAGCTGGACACCTGTTGGAATCGAGTCTCAATGTGAATTTCAATTCGATTGAAACAATTTCCCTTATAATCTGTTTTTAATCGACTTATACTCGATTCCAACAGATGTTCAG
>JAPYZM010002907.1:0-12488 GCA_030522845.1 Psyttalia concolor
CACAATTTCAGTCGGCGCAAATCACCTGATAACCCGATGTCACCACTATGAACACAGGTAATTTTGTTCAAGATCGTCCACCGCTCGGGGCCCGGGGATTTCAAATAGTATCCGTGACAGCACGAAATGAATAAGACTAAAACCAATCCAAAAAATTCCAATCAGTTAAAACATTTACCGGCTCATTCCACTTTATTTATGATTATATCTTTTTATTGTTTGTTTACCCCTAATATTATCTCTGACTTGATACAGCTTTACGATCCTACTCGATTACTATTTTCTATCATTCGCCTGGTTACTGGCAGTGCACTAGTTATATTTCAGTTTCAGTTTGGAAGGTTAAGAACTTATTCCAACCAAACCTTCAAACTGCTATAAAAACGTTTCGAGAATAATTTTCAAAATAAACCGTTTGGTCTAGACAAACAGCAGTTGTCACCTTTCCAGTATCACTGGGTTCAGGACGAGATACAGGTCATACAATAATGTCCTCTCTATTTGACTGGATATAGCAGGTTATGCTTACAATCTCTGTCTTCCGTTTCCAAGTTTACTTCGTCGAGCCAGTTCACTACAAGTGGCTGCATAATTCTCGCAATCTTTCAGGGCTTACCGGAGTTTGGTATATGGCAATAAATCCTCAAAAGACTTTTATCCATAACGCAATTTTGCTCAATACCGGTGTGATACAAAATCGACAGTTTCATGCGAAGGACAGTCAAAAGAAGTCATTGTCAAAAATGTGTTCTAATCATTAAGAAACCGACGTACAGTGGCTTAAGTGGCTAGGCGCTTGCCTGCCACGTAGGCGATCTGGGTTCGATTCCCGTCTCTGCCGAGTTTTGACTACGAGGCTAGGTCGGGGGGGAATCTTATCCCACTTGATTGTGTTGCGACTACGCTGGCACGATCAAGGCTGGGGTTCTGACTACAGGGCCCCGGGTCGTCTAGGTTACTGTATGAGCGGGAGGTTGTCATTAGGACAGCCAACTGTACCGGCCAGGTTACGCATGGTTCCCTATAGGCCTACCCCTCCCGGGGGGTGCAAATGCGGTATAGTATAGAAGCAGGCCCACGCAGCCGCATGGTTAGGTAGGGGGTAGGGCCAAATTAACCAAAGGAGAGGTAGAAAAGGCCCGGAACAAAAAAAAAATCATTAAGAAACTTCTTGTTTCGTTCCAGGCGGCCTGCGAAGACCGCAAAATTTTCACCAGGTGCCGTAGGAGCACCGGCCCTCCAATTGCGGACTTCCAGATATTGCGGATGGTGGTAAAACGGGGGAATACGCAAAACACGTGGTCAGCGTCTTCCTCTTCTCCACTGCAGGTTGGACACTTCTCCATGGTCATGATTCAGCCAGGCATCCACCTTCGAAATCAAACAATGGGTTCATCTCTCCTTGGTAGAATTGCTCCACTTCAGCTGCCACCGTTTGAAGCTGTTTCGCCTCTCTTCCATAGCAAGTTCCCCAAAAAATCGGTGCTTCTGATCTCCTGCACCGGAACAGATATCTTGCAACTGGAGTATCTCAGTCCAGATGGAAATACCATATGTAAGCACTGACGTATCACTAAAGACAGTATCGCTCGTCTTGGTTGCTTCGGACTCGAGGCTAGTCTGCGAATCCATGGATACACTGGAAAGACGGGGAAAGCGGAACAAGGTAACGTTGGCATGGGTGCAGGATACGAAGGCATCCCTGGAAATGAGACAGCGAATAAGTTAGCGAAACAGGGTTCACTGAGTGAAAATGAAACAATACCTGTCGAGTTTCCTGTAGCCATGTGCAAAACATCCTTCAAAGAAAGCATTTACCGAGAACATACCAAGTATTAGACAAACGCAAGGCCACTACGAAAGCGAAAGCAACAAAGGGCCAGATAGCTACTGAACAGGAACGGAGAGAACATAAGCCCAATTATCAGGTTCCTCACATGACAGGGGAGATTTAAAGCACGTTGCAAAATCATGGGCATCCGCGACGATGACCGGTGTAGGTACTGTAATAAAGATAAAGGGGAGAGCCTGCACATCATGTACGTCTGCCGAACTCTAGCCGTGACGAGATTGTATTGTTTGGGGATAGAGTTCTCATCAAAAAATCAGATCGTGAATTAAAAGGTTTTGGGCTTACAAAAACTGGCCGGAGCTAGACTACAAATTTAGTCGAGACTTCAACACAGGCAGAGCTACAATAACTCAAACATGAGTTCGCTAGTTCAAAGGAAGGTTGCCCCGCCCGTCCCCAATATTAGCCTAAACCTTATTCATCTTTTTTTTATTGTCATCGATTTAAGACTGACCCCTTAAGCTACTTCTCAACCCCTACTATTTTCACATATATGTACTTGTGGTATTAAATCTAAATTTCTAAAGGAACTTATAAATATTCAAAAATAATCACTTTTGAACTTACTTTTTTTATTTAGAAAAAAATGAAATAATTCTGTTTGAACTTTAGGAATTGAATTCTCCTTTTCACGAAAATTCAAGTCAGGTAAATGGATACTATTGAACGAGAGTGGAGAGTAAACTAGGTTCAGACATGAACTTTCGAAGCCGTTACAAAAAAATGTTTATTATCAATTCAATGTTAATGAAAAATATGTTTAGTATCAATTCAATGTAACAGGGAACCGCTATAAAATAATTATTATTCGTCCGTAAAAATCTCAGTAATCATGTTCTCAATTTACCCCTAAATTTTCACAGAAAAAAAAATCAAGTTTATGAATAATTAGAGATTGAAAGAAAAAACAGGTTTGGCATTTATGGCTTTAAAAATGGAATAAGTTTAACTTAATTGGGGCATAACCGACGGCGGTGGCCGAGTTGGTCAAAGCGCATGGCCGGATGGCGGAGCCTGCGTGGAGCGGGTTCGAGTCCGGCTTAGGGCATGGGATTTTTAATTTCTCGGAAACCGTCGAACGGGAGTCTAGGCACCAAGAATCATTGGAGGAAAAGTTTCCGCGATGAAGCTTGGTTCATGGACGTTATGTCGCCCAAGGTTTTCCATGGTTTCCCTTGGTCACCAGGGGAGTCTGTACATGGAGTACAGCTCCTGGGATACAATACGACATGGTTGGAGAGGAAGATGGCCCATGATACCGCAAATGTAAAAAGCCTAATCGGCTATATATGGATAATAAATAATAATAATAATAATAATAATAATAATAATAATAATAATAATAATAATAATAATAATAATAATAATAATAACATGATTGGGTTCTTTTTGAAGCTTTTTCGATTACCTTTAAAAGCGTAGAAAAAAATTCTATTCCTAATGTTTAAATACAATTATTACGCCTTTTTCTAAAAAAAAATTTAAGTTCCGAAAACGATCATTTTATTAAAAATTCATAAGCCGCTGAAAAAAATTTAATCATTCGAGAAATTTTATGAGAGCATGCTCTGATATGCTACTTCTCAGAAAAAAAATCGCGAAACAATGGGATGCGTGAGATTGTTTTCACTTCGCAATTGACGTGAAATTACTCAACAATATATTCACATTTAGAATGAAAATTATTATGCACTACAACTTAATGATTCATTACCTTAATTCCACCAAAAGGGTTCATCTAGCATTATGAAATCAAGAACCGTCGAATAGCGAACGGAAATTCATGGATGAGCTCATCAGTATACGAATGACACTCCACTTCAAAGAATCCGCAATTATGAATGGTCATGTAGAGAGATAATCATAGCATCAATAACCGTACTAAAGATGATCCTATCATGCGCGGTCTGCTCCCATTTGCATGTTTCAATTCTGCGGTGATGGTAATTTTGAATTGCATTAAAAAGACGGATATCAGTCTGAAAAGTTCACTTTGTAGGATTTTAAACATTTCGAATCAACTTTAAATACTACTAGTTATTGATGTAGGAATGATGATGACAATAATGATGAAATTTTATCGACAGAGCCATTCAGTTCTTGCAAATGTTCAAAATAATGATTAAGTTGGATTAAATATTCCTTCGAATAGGAAATATTTAATCCTAAATAGCGAATTTACTAAAAATAGAAAACTGGGATTTTTGGGAGAAAATCTGCTCAAAAAATTTTCTTCTGGTTGTTTGCAGTACACTGTTGCATATAGCATTCAAAACAAATTGGAAAATGGCGGAAGAAAAAATCAACTCTAATGAATGAACGATAAAAAAAGAACATCAGTAGATGCAGGACCAACGCACTTGGTGCGGTTTTCGATGTATTATTCTAAACGTTACATATTAATCAAATCATCAAAAAGTGTATTGTGAATCAACGAGATGAAAATTGATTTGGCACATTCTTTTACAAAAAACACTAATTTTTGTTTTTTCGTACATTTTACGAACTTTTTTTGAAATATTCAACCATGAAGACATTGATTTTTTTCTTCTTTAGAACAATTAATTTTTTTTCTTAAGAATTTAACAGTGCGAAGAAAACATAATGCCTTTAAAACTTGTATGGAACTTATGCGTAATGGTGTTTTTTGGCTCGCGGGATTATAACACTCGCCTTCGGCTCGTGTTACAACCTCCCACTAGCCAAAAACACCATTACGCACATGTTGCATAATATACTATTATAAGAGCCTATTTTTATATACTACTCAAATAAAAATTTCGAAAGCAATGGGAAACAAAATTTTTTTTCATTTCGAATTTAAGGTGGGATTACTCATTTATCTTATTTTTTCTTCAAAATGTGCAATGTCACATAGATGCTTATTGATCTGATAAAATTCGCAAGTAATAACTCGTCATTGTTAAATTTCTGAATACTCGGATTGGACCGGATCCATTCGGAAGCGTAGTGCCAATCAAATCGGTAGAAATATAACTAACAGAAAACAAAATCTACAGAGATACGCAGTAATACGTGAGTTATCACGTGATCATTTTCTATTTCGATGTAAACTACACAAATACGCGAGATCAAGGCTCATCACGAGCTTGTATGCTCTGGGTTTTTACTCTTACCAACTTAATACAAATCATATTCTGAAAAGCGATAACTGCAGACTGATTGAAGCTCTTTATTATTTTGTTGTAATCAGCTGTAGTAGAAGAGAAATGATTAAAAATAATTCAAATAATAGCGAATTTTCGGAATAACCTCAAAACTTAGAAGATACTAAACTAAGAAAATTATGTACTCAAGTAAACAAATAATTATGTACACCACACAACTCTTCATTGTAAAGAAGATTCTGTATCTCTAAACACTTAATAAAATCTAATCTAATCTAATACGTGAGTTATCAAATAGGTTCTATTGCGCACCTTATTTTTCATTTAATCTATCCATCGACCTTGGTTACAATCTATTATTTCGGCATTTTGATTTACATTCGTATTCATCCATTGATAGAACACAAATATTGAATCTGTTATTCTAGAGTACATTATCCCATCTATTCGTCCCTTATAGTATGAGTCAACAATCATTGCTTAATGCCGTTGCTGTTAACTGAATTAGCCCCACAACTCCAGCATCTTCCAAAAGTTTGCAGCAACTCTATTTCTCCTCACCACTCTCTCTTCCGTTCCATCCATATCCACATCACAATGCATTCATATTTTTATGACGGATCCCTCTGATAAAACGAAAGCAAGTAGATAATTGTATTTTTTGTAAATAAGTACACTTAATATTCATAATAAATTAGCCATGTTTTTCCGAATAAATTTTCGCATCTTTTACTTTTGAATGGAAGCATTGTAAACCTTTGAATTGAAGCTTGCCGTTTTTTCGTGTCAGGATAACTAAATACAGTCCAAAAACTCCGCATAGGCAATTTTTAAATAGTGTCTGTATGTATGTGTACTTTTTAAAATTGTGCTTCCGCAATTTCTCATAGATATTTAATTTAATGAACTCTATTCATCGACTGTGATGAAAGTTCAGTAATTCATTGAATTTCTGAATTTCGTTTTTTTTCTCAAAAATTATTTTTTCGACGATAAGTCGGAAAATAGTTCTCGAAATGGAATTGATCATAGCTCAATAATTGTACTGATGACGTCTTTATTAATTTGAAATTTTTGGTCACTTCCCGAGAAGAAGTTATTGTTGTTACCCGGCAAATGGATTTGAGTCCATCTAGGGATCTTACGTCACTTTTTTTTCATTCTAAAAAGGCTATGCAAAAAATTCAAGATCTGATTTGATTAATATTGTTGAACGGACTACATACTGTAATTTTTTTTCGGGTTATCTCAGTAGTTATCAGCTTACGCGTATGTGCCATGATATGAGCAAAACTTGATTTAACAAGCTAAAACTTTGGATATCAATCGATATTTAGCTACAAAATTAAAATGATTTTGTGCATTATTTTTTTGGATGGAAAATTCTATGAAAAATTGTATATTACGTTAATTACCGTGTTTTTCGTTAGCCATCGACTGCAGATTGTAGATTATATTCATGGAAAGCAAGCAACTTTTCATGAAAGCTGAGCTTTTATGTGAGAGCATCGAATGAATTTTTGATATTTTCACCAGAAAAGTTTTAAAATGTATATATTCACTAAGAGAAGTACGTTGAGTGACGCTTCATCATTTCATCCTCTTGTGACTCGTTTTTATCAGTGGAGAAGTCCACGAATAGGATACGGAGAGAAAAAACGATGGGATGTGATGCTCACGGAAGATAGGCCACGTAGAAATATCGTGCTTGCGGCTATGTGGAGGGTCATAATTAAATTCAGATTTTCTTGGGTTGCCTCGCACGTCTGTAGTGAAAAGAAGTAATAGTAAAGAAAGCGGATAAGGAAAAAATGAGGGGAAAATTCGGTGAGAGAGAAAAAGTGATAAGACGTTAGGGGAGAAGAAAAACAGGGAAAAGCAAACGAAAAACGATGGAGAGAGGCACGAATGAAATGAAAAAGAAAAATTGTGAAAATTGAAATACGATGCTGAGCTACAGTTTCTGTTCTTGGGGAGCCTCTGGGTACGTCAGTAATTGAATTAAAATTCGAACCGTCCAAGTGACGAAACGCTTGCACACCTCTTGAAGCTGGCTGGGTAAAAGGAATGGAGAAAGCTACTTGTCTTTTTTGTAATAAATGCGATCCTGCGAACTAACGTACAAGTACTTTATCTGATGTTTTTTGGTGTAGAGGGGTTGTAAGAACGTGAGGTTTGTGGGATAGGAACGAAAAGTGATCGAGGGAGGGGGGGCGGTTAAATTGAAACTCTGGCTTTTCAAGCCGAACTCTAAACTGAGAGCTTCTGAAGAGTGCAATGCGAATACTCCTTCGCCGCTACTTTGACACATTCAGAGGCCATAGATCCGTTCCTTTGTGCTGTTCATCTATGGCTGCACAATTCAAGTGGTGAACCATAATTACTGAATTATTCCAATATCGCGAGTGTTCCTGAGATTTTTAAGTATTGTTTAATGAATTACCCGTTCATATTTTGGATTTTCTTGATTGAAATGAGAGGTTGGTCTAACATATTGATTGATTTACAGTATAACATGGTGATGATTTATTTCCCTTCCCCTGTAATGCTATTCGTGACAGAGGCTCATACTTGATATTTTTTACGCCCTAATTTGAGCTGGGGTCTCTCCGTTATGCCCGGATTTCATACGCCATATAGAAAAACGTTTATTGAGAATTGTATCTGTACTTTTGTCAAGAAGCTCATGGCTTAAAAATTTCCATGAATAAAGAAAACATTCGTCAAGAGATTGTACCCGAAATCAGGGGAATTTTTTCATGATAAGAAACAGATTTCTAACAGCAAGTCTCGTTGAATGAAGTTGTTAAAAAGTTGCTTAACATCAAATTCAAAATGTTTTTCTGCAAAAACAATTAGAATTTGTTTCAGGAAAAATAGCCTTGGTTGCCATTCAGGAAAGAATTACTCAATCAAACTGAAGATACAATGAGATTAAATTGAGTCAAATAGCACAAGTGCCATAACTAGTTGTCGATAAGTATGGAAAAAAATGGTAGTTTTCGCCATGACACGAAAAAAGTTCGGTAAATGTCAAGAAAAGAATCTGAGAGGCTATATCGATCGCAAATTTCCGCAGCTTTCCGAATCCGCCCGAATTTTGGCAGTGCGCCTGATAGTTTTCAAGATATCGACAGTTTTCTGCCAGAAAACTTGAAAAAGGGCCCTACAAGTCGCTAAATGGCTTAAAATGTCCTGGAAGTGATGCCAAAAGGGTCTAAAAATGATAGTAGAAATCCCTAGAACCCCCCAAGCTTTCAAAATTACTTAAAAAAGACGAGAACGTCATCTCCCTCCAAAGAAACAGGATTCGGACGTGTCCGGTCAGGCAGCTGGCCAGCCGGTCGGCTGTCTGGCCCTACCGGCTGAAATGCCGAAAAATCAAAGGGTCACTTTTCCATTCTGCCGATCTGTACCGGAATCGGCACTCTTTTGCCGATATCTCAAAAACTGTTGGTCATTTTCTATCCATGTAGCTTATTTGCAAGATTATCAAATGATTTTTCGAACCGTTGATGATTGTTCCCGAAAATTTGTAAACTATGAGTTTCTTCCTAGACCTGAAAGCATGCTGACTAAAGAACAGTCTTTCTCGATGTACCTCGTACGGATCTGAGTTCTTGTTCCAATCGTCGGAGTTATAGGTCTGAGTGGAGAGAATGACCACTTAAATGATCACCGGTCATAAACACATCAGGAATCTAACGATTTCATTAGTAGAAAAAGCCGCAAAGCGCTGATGACCAATTTAGTTGGTCCCTTAACTTTCATCTGTACCCCAGGTAGCAATGAACGATGGAAACAAGGTTCGATCAGGCTTGATTTAGGACTGACAAAGATTGGTCGAGCCTCGACGTCCAAGATTGAATCAGGCTTTAAACAACATTGAAAAATAACTGTTTCTAAGGGTGGAGATCACGCCGTTGGTCAAGCCCTCAGTATCGAGCCTCGATCCAACCTTGGGTGTCTTGATTGGCTCGGCCTTGTAATCCAATTCTCTTTTCAGGATGTCCGTAAATTTTTATTCTTGTTGGACGAACAAAATAAGGATTTACTCAATTATTGAATAAAAAAAAGTAATTAAAACAGAAATTTGGTGTGAGAATTCTGAAATATTTATCTTCAACGTCAATTGTAAATAAATAGGCAATGGATTCTTCGGAATATCACGTGGAGACGAGATTTCCTACGTATAATTGTCAGTTTCCCTATTTTTAGGGGGAGAGAAAAAAATTTGTTAAATACTTTCAAGTTGTTTTATCACGTATTTAATAGGAAATGAAAATTTAATGATAACATTTATGAGAAATTTTGGAAAAACAATGATTGGTATCTTTTTCTTCTCGTTCAATTGATCAAGTTTGAAGTTTAAATGAGTTTTAACATTGCTCCTCATATTGGAATCTGCCATTGACGTGACGATGGAACTGAGTCTTGTTCCATCTTCGATATCCCAGTCTTGAGCAACCGTACCGTTCCAACCTTAAGCCAAGGCTTGATTATATCTTGACGCCCGATACTTGAATCAATACGTTTCAACAATGGAACAAAGCTTCATTCAAGATTGGGTTGTCCAGCCTTGATGTCATATCTTGTTCCAGCCCTGTTCACATCATTAGGGTGGACTTTTCCTACCTGGGATATGGCGTTTCTGGATACAATGATTCCTCATTCAATCTCACTGCGATTTGACGGTTTGACTGCGATTTCACTGAAAAAATTTTGCGAATTAAAGTGACCATTAATTCTCAAATAGAGCTACGATTTTCAGTTATTTTCGCGCGTATCTAACACACTTTAACCATGGCTGTAATTTCGAATTCAAAACTTGCCCACGGTCGGAAATGGTCATACCTGGTGATTTTTTTTGGCCCGACTCGACCGAATGTAAAAGTACGGTTATTTAAAGTATTTACCAGAGGTTGGTATGTTTTACCGACTTAATAAATACTCATCATTAGCTAACTTGCTGTCCTTTACGACGGCTTGAGTGCTGAACACTCCATAAGCGAGGGATTAACACAAAAACTTTTGCAGATATACTTGCTAAATTAGTTTTCGCATACATGAATGTCCAATGGATGAATGGGTGCGTACATATCCACAACCACTTGCGCCCAATGGTTTGACCTCGCCTGGCGTACTAAAATCAATTGTCCCGCCCATTGAGCAAAATAAATTAACTTTGCATCATAATTTCTCGATTATAAAATGATGCAGTAATTTAATTTCCTTCTGGAGATTGGTTAATACTCCGCAATTGTCCAAACTTTCTAGTCAGATTTTTCACTTGAAAATCGAAGGATGACACGGAGTCTGCAGTCTGTTTTTTATTAGAGATTCGAACAATTTCTATGTACAAGAGGTAAGTACAAGCGGTCTCAAATTTTGGCTTTCCGATTTCAGAATGAAATGTATAATGTGGTTTTTCCACGATTTTGGATAACCATTAATATTAATAACAAAGACATCAAAGACGGGAAATTTATATAGCGTTTCACATTCTTCTGACGTTTGAGGAAATTGTTGGATGGGATGTGGAC
The DNA here is from genome assembly GCA_030522845.1 of Psyttalia concolor. Taxonomy (NCBI): domain Eukaryota; kingdom Metazoa; phylum Arthropoda; class Insecta; order Hymenoptera; family Braconidae; genus Psyttalia; species Psyttalia concolor. Next base: position 10,524 of record JAPYZM010002907.1, read on the forward strand.
TAGGTAGGATAGGATCCAGGATTACTCTCAATATAAAATTGACAAGAAATTTTTTTAACTGACAAAAATGGATAATCCCGACCGGGATTTGAACCCGGGACCTTCCGATTATGCACTGGGTGCTCTCTCAACTGAGCTATCCGGCTCCTAGCCACTTCTTCATTTTAAATTTCTTGTGTATATTGAGCTCCGCCGCCCTCCTATCGGCAATCATTTTTTACAAAGATTTTTTATCAAAGATGGGAAATTTATACAGCGTTAATCTATCAACAATATCTAGTAGTATGAGTTTCAAATTAGTGAGCAAATTTTTAAGGTAATTATTTATTCCATCCAGATCTGGTGCAGAATTAGATTTTTTACTGTTAAGTGCAGTGCTGAATTCTGTAAAATCAAGTCTCATCAGAAAACAGGTTATGTCGGGTTATATCAGTCTGTATTGTGGGTTTGTTGGTACGAACAGAGGACAGAATTTATCAAAAGAGAATTATAATTTCTCTACTTCATTATCTCTGTGACTTTTCTATCGATAGTATTCATGCATTTATTTTTTTTTAATCTTGAAAGTGTTCCAGAAATGCGCTGGATTAGTGTTTATATTAATAGTTTCCGCGAAAGTCGTGAATGTTTTTTTGCTTTGAAAGGTTTTTGCAATAGCGCACATTTTGTTGTATTCTATCAGGTGCTCCAAGCTTCCCGCGAGGTTGCATTTTTTTAGAAGCCTCTGCCAATTTTTCTTTTACTTCTTGATAATCGGAGTCCGACATTGACATAGAAAATTTTTTTCTGATTATATACGTCCTATAAATCATTATAAGATTCTACCAACCAAAATAGCTGGCTCACAGATGTTGCGAAAAACTAAGCAAGAAGAAGAATTAACCAAATTAACTCTTCATAAGATATTGAGCACAGTCTATAAATTCGGGGAGATCTCTTGAGCTTATTGAACCGGGAGATTCTCGAATCGTCTCGGTATGAGATGAGTGAGGAGCTCCTCGATGTATTAGTTCGGGGTAAGAAAGACCTTCTGGTGCATGCAGACTATCGCACAATAGTGAAGAGGGGAGTACTGCGAACCCATTCAATAGGTTAGGAGGAGACCGCAGTAAAAATTCATTCTTCCTTGAAGGGCCGTATTGAATGAATTTTCATGGATGATGAAGGATATTTTTTTTTTAATTTAATGTGAAATATTCTAGAGATTGGGACTAATTATCAGTACAAGCGATTGTGTTTCGTATACATATGCGTCCGGCTTCTGAAATTTTCACGTTGAAAATCATCCGATTCAGAATTTCGTCGCCAAAACTCGCATAAAAGATTCTGAAAATATCAATTAGAAAATTTGTCGCTGATAAAAAAAATTCTGTAGAATTGGGAATTTAGAGACAAAAATCCCGGTATATCCCACCAGGATACTGATTGCTTATCCTTACCGACCTAACTCGAAATTCAAACCCGGTGTGTTTACAGTGCTCACCGGTATTTTTATTGTAAAAAAGATAAAAAAATATTAATGATCAGTAAAACACTGCTTTTTTCAACTTACTAACGCCACTTACTCAAATACTATGGTTCAATAAGCATAATTTTTAACGCCAAAAGAACGAGTGGGGGTAACGCAGAAATTATATTTTTGCTATGGGGCATTTCAACCTAGTTGCGAACCTACGGATTCACAACCTAATGCGTTACCACGGAGCTATCGGAGGCAATTGTTATTGGTGGTAATCGATATGGCCCATATGAATCGCAACTCCGTTTTTTTTTTACAAATTATATTTCACAATGATAAGTCAAGTCAAGTCGAGACTATAGATTAAAAAAACTCCATATTTTAACGATTATTATAGTGATATTTATTCTTACTGTAAGAAAATTATTTAGGGGTATCAAGTTTCCCTAGACTGGCATTATCCGTTCTTGATAGATTAAAGTCCCGGCAAGCCTAATCCTATTCTA
>JAPYZM010002908.1:0-12483 GCA_030522845.1 Psyttalia concolor
GGGGTTTTAGAGGCCGGCGCTGCCTCCGATGGTGGCCATCCTGGGAAATATAATAACAGTTGACGATCGGGCGGGAGTTTTACTCCATTTGAGGAAGAGTTTTGGCGGATTTGTGAGAGACGGTGGACGAGTTGGGGGGTTTTCGGAGTGACAATGGACACTGAGGAGTGACTGGGATGATCGACGAGCTTTGTTAATCCAAGAAATTACGGCTTTTGTTTGGGTGAAGTGGTAAGTGGATGAAGTGGAGTGCTCTTGGCCTCCCTGGCGAGGATACTGCAAGATTCCATGGTTGATTGCTGGAGAAACCACTGGATTTGGGAGTGTATGGACATCTCTAGGTGCCGGGGCAACCTCTGGGGTATCGCCGGGTTTTAGGGCATGTGAACAGCAGGATCTTACAGGATTACAAGAGGTCAGGCATCCGGGTTGAGAGGGTACGTACATTGCCAGGTTCTAGAGCTAATTGCAATGGACATTCTCAGCTTTGAGGATCAGTTTTAGTGGAATGATTAGAGTTTTGAGTGGATGTGCATCACCAGATTCTTGGATTGCATCCACTGAAATCATCAGATTTGTGAGTACGGCAGCATCATCGGATTCCAGGATCAATTGCAGTGGAATCACCAGAGTTTTCAGTGTGTGGGCATCCCCGGATTCCAGGATTAATTCCAGTGGAATCACCAATGTTTTCAGTGTGTGAACATCCCTAGATTCCAGGATTAATTCCAGTGGAATCGCCAGAGTTTTGAGTGTGTGAGCTTCCCAGATTTCAGGAATAAGTGCAGTGGAATCATCAGTGTTTTCAGTGTGCGAGCATCCCCAGATTCCAGGATTAATTGCAGTGGAATCACCAGGGCTTTTAGTGTGTGAGCATCCCCCGATTCCAGGATTAATTGCAGTGGAATCACCAGAGTTTTGAGTGTGTGAGCTTCCGAGATTTCAGGAATCAGTGCAGTGGAATCATCAGTGTTTTTAGTGTGTGAGCATCCCCAGATTCCAGGATTAATTGCAGTGGAATCGTGGAAGTTGCAGGCGACGAGGATCATCAGCAGATGGAATTGCGGATAAGGTAGGTCGTTCGAAAGGTGAGGGCGGAGCGGTTGTCCTCATCCAACGCCGGTGAGTGATCTTACAATTATTAAGAGATAAGACTGAGAAACCCAAAATTGAGATGAGGTCGAGGTGACTATCTCCCCTCATCGTCCGATACTTCAGTTTTTTCAGGATTTCTTGAAAACTAGAGAAGTTAGCGCTTCAATCTTAACAGCATTGGGTTCCTGAGGAAAATTCCATAAAGTTTGGTGACTTTGAGACTCGGGAACTGACTGAAAGTATTTTTTCCAGGCCCACGTGCCCTGGACAGCAGGAATTAAATTAGCCAATTTGGAGGTGCCTCCAGTTTTTTGAAGATTTCTCGAAAACTAGGAGGGCTATCGCTTCAGTCTCATCGGCGTTGGATTCCTGAGGAAATTTCCTAAAAATCTAGTGCAGCTGGAGCCTCGGGAACCGACTGGAAGTATTTTTTCCAGGTCCATGTACCCTGGACAGCAGGAATTAAATTAGCCAATTTGGAGGTGCCTTCAGTTTTTTGAAGATATCTCGAGAACTAGAAGAGCTATGACCTCAATCTCAACGGCGTTGGATTCCGGAGGAAATTTCCTAAAGACCTAGTGCAGCTGGGGCCTCGGTAACCGGCTGGAAGTATTTTTTCCAGGCCCATGTACCCTGGACAGCAGGAATTAAATTAGCCAATTTGGAGGTGCCTTCAGTTTTTTGAAGATTTCTCGAAAACTAGGATGGCTATCGCTTCAATCTCAACGGCGTTGGATTCCTGAGGAAATTTCCTAAAGACCTAGTGCAGCTGGGGCCTCGGGAACCGACGGGAAGTATTTTTTCCAGGCCCATGTACCCTGGACAGCAGGAATTAAATTAGCCAATTTGGAGGTGCCTTCAGTTTTTTGGAGATTTCTCGCAAACTAGGAGGGCTATCGCTTCAATCTCAACGGCGTTGGATTCCTGAGGAAATTTCCTAAAGATCTAGTGCAGCTGGGGCTTCGGGAACCGACTGGAAGTATTTTTTTAGGCCCATGTACCCTGGACAGCAGGAATTAAATTAGCCAATTTGGAGGTGGCTTCAGTTTTTTCAAGATATCTCGAGAACTAGAAGAGCTATCGCTTCAATCTCAACGGCGTTGGATTCCTGAGGAAATTTCCTAAAGACCTAGTGCAGCTGGGGCCTCGGGAACCAACTGGAAGTATTTTTTCCAGGCCCATGTACCCTGGACAGCAGGAATTAAATTAGCCAATTTGGAGGTGCCTTCAGTTTTTTGAAGATTTCTCGCAAACTAGGAGTGCCCAGGGCTCACTTTCCTTAAAAAAATTCGAGATTCGGACATCCCCGGTCGGCCAGATGGCTGGCCAGTCGGCTGTCCGGCCAAAAGGCTGAAATGCCAAAAAATGAAAGGGCCCCCCTTTCCATTTTTCTGATTTTGACCAAAGTCGGCTCTTTTGACGATATCTCAAAAACTATTGATCCTATCGCCTCGGGGTTTATTCCATTCGGAAGCTGAGCTCATTTCCTATCGATATCGGTTATTTCGAAGTTTTTAAACTGATTTTTCGAGCCGTTTTTACAATTTTTCTGAAATTCAGAAAATTGCCAAAAAAGTGGTGAAAAAATCATTTAAAAAATTTGGAAATAGCCTATATCGATCGGAAATTTCCTCAGCTTTTCAAATCCGTTCGAATTTTGGAGCTACGGCTGATAGTTTTCAAGATATTAACATCTTTTTTGTCACTCAGTCCGTAAAGCACTACTTCACGGCCGCTTCGCGGCCGTGAGCCACCGCCCACGGCCGTCGTGACAAAAAATGTTGTTTGACACACGGCTGTGAAGAACTTTTCTGCCTCATCTGATTACAGAACTCGCCTTCGGCTCGTCCTGTAGCCTCATATTCGCCAGAAAAGTTCTTCACGGCCTAGTGTCAAAATGTACTATAAAGTAATGGTTCGTCGTACAGGTTTTATACACGTACCATACTGGTAAGTTAGCACTTGCTTTAGTGGTATGAACCTAATGATAAGTACTAGTACGATGTCAGTATAGTAGTCGTATGCCGTATTTGGTACGTCGTACCAGTCGAATACTTGTAAAATACGCAGGTAGATGGCGGGTACGGTACTAGTACCTATAGTACCGCATACTGGTTTTATACGGATACAATACGGATTCGTGTGCTATCGGTGGAGGAGGTTGGGCAAGGCAAGCAACTCACTCCTCACCGGCTTCCAGAGATTCTGGCAATTAAAATTTGTGTGACGTGAGAACAAGTGTCTCAAGATGTTGAGCAGGACGAGGCTCTTGACGAAAAATTTGAGGGTACTTCGGGTAAGTCATTTTCTATTAGTTTTAATATATCCATCTGGAGAAAGGTGACGGCTTCACATAACCTAAAATGTTGGATGCAAGTCAATCGAGATGGTGAAAGAATGGGTAATACTTCCAGAGTACATCGGTGTACCCAGAGACTAGTATGAACACATCGATATTGTGCTCATTGTACCCGGCTCAAGTGAGACACAAGACCAGCACTCCCTTCAACACGATCTTCATGTTTGTGCCACAACAAGAGGTATGCATCGCTGATGATTTCATTCGGTTTTTTTTGCTAATTATCAGGGCCCAGTAGGGAAAAAATAAAAGTATTTTTGCAGGCCTGGGTAGTCGAGCGAATGGGTAAATTCCACCGAATCCTGGAGCCCGGCTTCAACGTGCTGCTGCCAATAGTCGATAAAGTTAAGTACGTACAGAGTCTCAAGGAAATAGCGATTGATGTGCCGAAACAGAGTGCAATAACGTCTGACAACGTAACCCTCGATATTGACGGGGTTCTCTACCTGAGGATAAACGATCCATACTTGACATCTTATGGTGTCGAGGATCCAGAGTTTGCTATTATTCAGCTGGCACAGACGACGATGAGATCAGAGTTGGGGAAAATATCGTTAGACAATGTATTCAGAGAGCGCGAGGGTCTCAATGTGAATATCGTTGCCAGTATAAATAAGGCGAGTGAGGTCTGGGGGATCACATGTCTTAGATACGAAATTCGTGATATTAGACTGCCTGCGAGAGTCCAGGAGGCCATGCAGTCGCAGGTTGAGGCCGAGAGGAAAAAGAGAGCCGCCATTTTGGAGTCTGAGGGAGTGAGGACAGCTGATATCAATGTGGCTGAGGGTAAAAGGCAGGCCAGGATTCTTGCATCAGAGGCTGACAAACTTGAGAAAATTAATCAAGCCCAGGGTGAGGCGACAGCTCTTCTAGCAGTGGCCGAGGCACGTGCCAAGGGTCTTCAAGTGGTGGCAGATTCTCTGGGGCTGCGGGACGGCAAGAATGCCGCCTCATTGAGCATAGCCGAACAATACGTCAAGGCATTTAACAAACTCGCAAAAACCAACAATACTCTCATACTTCCAAGCAACGTAGGGGACGTCTCGGGTCTCGTGGCCCAGGCTATGTCGATATATAAGCAAATCCTCCCCCCCAACCCACCTGATGGCTCCGCCGCGTACGAGACGAAAAGCCTGCCAGAAAGCAGTGAAGCTGATGATGTCTACGAGTATTTCAGTGATAAGGAGGAGGCGGAGACGCACAGGAACACCAACAAGGCATGCAAATCGTAAAAATCATGTGTAGATTATTTATGGATCCTCATGGGGAATCCACATGTTCAACATTGTTGATAAAAAAAGGATTTATAAATTCCATGATCGTTTTTTGTTATTCACCTGTCACTTTTCGCGTACAATTCTCGCCGAAAACCTGTTGACGTTTTCGTCTTCTAAGGATTCAATAAATTTTTAGCGAATTGCTCTCGTTGTTTATTGCCATGTTTAAGGGTAGTTGATCAAGAAGTCGAATTAAAACCTCAAGAAATTGTTTTGCCCATAGGATTGTCTCCAAAGATATTCTCGAAAGTTCTCTTATTGAGATTTTTATTATTTAAAAAATGATATTTCTAGTGTGAATGAGAGGAGATGAATGATTCACGAATTTATTTCCTCTTTTTCGCATGCAATGCAGCTGCTGCACTCGGAGTTGCGTATGTTTCCTGAGAAATACGGTTAATGTAATAGAGGGCTACCATCGAGAAGAGGAAACAGGTGGTAGTGGAGACCCGGTGAACCAGTCCCGAAGCGATCATGGAGACAATTAGGGAGATGAAGACTGAAAAATCAAATAGTTCAATTATTTTGGAATCATTGGAAACATGAATGTGGTTTACCAAAAAAAAAAAATCATTGGTACGTGCAAAGTTTATTGATTACAGACTCTGAAGTACAGAAAATATATCTTGAGAATTAAATACCAACCTTCAGGGAAGAGTTTCATTTGAAATGTTTTTCCGAAGACTGTGGACTCAAGATTTCCCAGTGCAGTGAGAATAAGTAGGAATAGCATGGATCCAATGTATCCTCCAAGGATTGTGTGCAGTTGGGAAGAGGCTAGCCAACCTTTGTACATCTGCATCCCGGAGAATAGGATTATCGTGAGAACTAGGGAGAGGATGAAGGATACTCCGCTGGTCACAGCTAGTCAAACAATTCGATCTAAGTCAATAATGTGCCGGGGGTTTTGAGGTTATGAGACCTAGTTTGACAGATGAGCTCACCCATCGAGATAAATTATGTAAAATATTTTGACGGAGGAATGAAAAGAAAGGGCTTACCCATTATTTTTATTTCTTATGAGTCTATAGAAGTACGAAATAGCGAACTGATCTGCAAAACGATTTCCTCTCCTGTTTACCGACTTGAAGGGAGACGGAAGCCAATCGATACCTCAACATTTGGACAACTTCAGATCAGTCGATTCTGCTTCTGGCACTTGACTGACGGTGTCATCCTTTCTCCGTAAATATTGTGACGTTTTGTAAATATTAATCATCACCTTGGGTCAATTAAAAAGATAGTTATTGATGAACTTGTTGGCTTGACTCTGGGAATGATGAATTTGTCCAAGTGAATTCACTCCCTTCATTCGTAGAAGGAGGAAATACAAATAACGTTGTTAATCGATTTATTGGTCATTCGTGAAGGTTCGAGTTGGTGCTTGTGAGTTTTATTCAACTTGTCAATTATCCTGTGGAGAAATGTCCACTTCGATCATGTCTAATGCCAAGCTCCAGGATGATATGAGCAGCATTCCATTGGCTGATGATGATCCACAAGGTATGGGGTTATAGATTAACAAATTCAGCTTGACCTAATTTGTGGGGGGGGGGGGGAGTGGGGAAAATTGATCTTTTTTAATCTTCATTTGCGGCAGGTTTGCAGGTTGTTTTCGTTTTAGACAAAATTATGAGACCTAATTCGGTAACATATCACACAAAAAATATCTACTAAACAATATAATATAGAATTTTTTTTAATCAGATGTTTTCCATTATCAGGGTAAAATCTATAATTAATTGCACTCCGCAATTAGCCGAATTAGGTATATAAATTGAGTCTAAATTTGCTTTCAATTTACAACCGGCCATGACAATAAATATATCAATTGTGTTATATTTCCCGGAAATAGTGATTATCCCAGAGGAAGATGTGCCTGACAACGACTCCCACATATCGGACGCGTTCGGTCGTGGTCGAAGTATGGATTCCATACCATCGACTTTTACCAATGGCAGCTGTAGTCCAAACAGTAATTATGACCAATAAATGTAAATATATCATGAATCCAAATTCAGTCAGCTAATTAAAATAATTCGATTGTAGGTCTAGATCCCGACGTAAGTCCTGATGAGCAGGAAGAGAAGGCCAGGCTGATTTCTCAAGTCCTCGAGCTCCAGAATACCTTAGACGGTGAGACATCGTGAAACCACTCTTTTCTTTTACCACACCGGAAATGAAGGATACTTAGAACGTATTGATTTTCAGATTTATCCCAGAGAGTTGACAGTGTGAAAGAGGAAAATCTCAAATTGCGAAGTGAAAATCAAGTGCTGGGACAGTACATTGAGAACCTCATGTCTGCCTCGAGTGTATTTCAATCCACGAGTCCTAAATCCAAAAAGAAGTAAGCTTTATATTTTCGGTTTTATGGGTGACACAGATCGACTACAGGATTTAGTAATTCTAGGATTCCTCAGATCCCCCCTGCTTTTTATTAATTTTATATGGGAATAAATTGTTCAGTGGCAGTCTTTGACAATCCTGAAAAATATCCATGATTCGAGAATGAATCGTCTTAGAGCTCGGACGTATTGCAAATACTCTCACAATATGTGTTATATTATACGGGGCCTCATTCACCAAAGAACGCAATTTATGATTTAATTGTCTGGAAACTTCCCTACTCCTAAGAGTTTACGAAGGCTTGTTAGCTCATAGCTGATAGATAACTTATATTTAATTCGTAATCCCAGAATCTCGGGGATCAATAATTTAACATGAATAATTGATGTAATTCTTTTCAATTGATTACTGAATTAATCCTGAAAGATTGGTTCAACCTTTAATTACACGACACAAGATAGAAGATGAGTGAGAATGATGAAAGTACAATAACCGACTGCTCGTGAAATAATGAAAAAGCAGTGAAAGCTTAAATATTCAAGCACGAGCTTTGCTTACAGTACTTGTTGTACAGAAGAGAGATGAATTATATTAGATATAATAATCATATGAGAACTTATATATTGCATATATAGAAAGTAACTTCTGTTATATCTGATGAGAGGAAATGATAAAATGTTTGATGATGCGTTTCGCTCTTATACATATTATTTGCTGCTTAATTCGTGTGTACGTGAATACAAACAAATGATCACTTCTAATACAAGTATCGTAATGTAATTTGCTAATCGTGAATTGGAGACTCATGAGCACAAGCTGATTGCACAATTTTAAGTTGATTCCATTGCTAAGTCACGGTATCGTAATAAATAATGAAAAGTAAAGGCTGAATTATTTTATGAATCAATCATTAACGATTTAACGATTCTTCATTGATGTCCAATCACCAAAAATTGAATGGCTTTCTGTCCCCACGAGGTTTTGGGTCCCGCTTTTAGCCTTCCATTCTTCTTTATCCCAATCCACCAGCCCTCAATTGCATATTTGTGGGATCTAAATGCCTCGTATGAACCTATACTCCACTGCTCCCATTCAGCGCTGTCTTTGTGTTCTTTTAACTGGAAAGCAATAGTTTCGTCAAGTTTGGAATTTTTTTTTTGGATATGGGAGAGCATTACTTCACCGTAGAGGTGGCCCTTGTTGTTAATTGCTAGGAAATGTCCAGTCTCGGGATTTTGTAGTTTAATTACTCCGAATGATACTGCTGATACGGTAAATAATGCTAAAAACAATTGAAGCCATTTAATAATCGGCGGAATGGAAGGGGGAGAATTTTGCTCTTGGGAATTATTTGAAAGCAACCCCTACCTATTTGATCATCGATATTCTTCTGTCCGCACACCCGTCCAGCAGGTGACACAGTCAAATGATATCCGGTTCGACAAAACAACTTTATCAATCGGCACTGATAAGCTGGATTCTGAACGGAAGTACGTGGATCCCAAATCAAACAGGGAGTCGGCGTCCCTACAGTATTTGTTGTTCCGCGAACGCTTGTCCTAGGCACCAGAAAAAATTAATTTGATCAAGCCTATTAAGGTCACTGCAATTAACTGCTTCATATTTACGGGCATGTGAATTTCCCCAATTAAACCAGCACACTCGTATGCAAAGCAACTTCTTTTCATCTTCAAAATTGTATTTTTGTGGCTATCTGATAATTTTAAAAATAACAAATTGATTTTTTTTAGTTTTTGTAGTATTACAGTTGCTTTAGTTTTGTCTAAACAAGAACTTTGGCAAACGTAAAAGCTCCATGTTCCGTTTCATCATGATCAAAACATTCACGATAGAAAATTCTAACAATAGTTAGAGCGAGCAATCACTGTCAAAGTGTTGGCATTTTTTTTTAAATCGATAAGGTCAATGTGGGTCAATTATCTCACGGTAGAGCACTTGCCTCAATTAAAGGAAATAAAGCATAAGTACCTTTAGTTAAATTACAAACCCGTTGTCATCGAAGGTGACCGTTGCGGTTGAGGTTGAATGTCGGATGGTATTACGTTTCTCCCTTCGTTTACCCGACTTGTCATTCCCATCGTTATTTATCGATAAATCTGTGTCGTAACTGTCATCAGTACCGCTATTCTCAATGTCACTGGATTCCTCATCGCACGTTGGGGCTATCCGATTCTCCTGAATCCACCGGAGGCTCATGTCTCCAAAAACAGAATAATAGAAAAGATCTCTCGAGATATTGACAATTGTCCAGTTAAAATAATCAAAGAACCATCCCCTAGATGTAAATGAAAATGATAAAATGTTAGCGGTGGTTTCGCTCTGGCAATGAAGAGGAAATTCTCAGGATTGAAAGCCGACCGAGAAATCGTTTCTCCACAAATTCATGAATACAATTGCACTCAACGAAGCTCACTCTGAATATCCTCTGAATCCTGTGAATGAAGAGCAGGCGATGTTGAATGTTGAAGAGACTGCAGAACCACTGCTATCTGTACCAATAACTCGAGACTGACTGAATTAAACAGCACGAACGATGGACCGACAGCCGTTTGAAACTCGCACCCACACCATAGGCATGTGAAGCGTTCTGCACCGTTTAACTTTGTGTACCGCGGAGAGTACACGAGGTAATACATGCGAGGCTACTATTTATAGCGCAATCGAACCTGTGTACATAACACCAAAGCCCAATATTTCGTTGATCGACCTTGCATCGATTTCCATTTCAGGGAGTCTAGAGATATTTTTAATTAGCAATATTCACATTCGCAATCAACACTCACAGTGACAAATTAATTCTTCATTGCACTTGTTGCAATAAATAAATTTACATTCGTGTTCACTGAATGTGACTTGAACTATCAACTTTTTTTATATAAATCTCAATAATTCTTTTTATTAAGCCTTTTTTATTAAAAGGCTTTGCTTCATTTCGAAATTAAATAATTGTTTGACAGTACAGAAAACAAATTAATCGATAGAATTTTTTTACGTCCAACGAATGAAGAGTTCTCTATTCAATGTAAATGGGCCAGTCCTCTCTGCGACTCCGTGAGTAATGAATAATTGGCTTAATGAAGCTCTCTTGTTCCCTTGACATATGCATTTGTGTATGGACTGTAAAATAGCCCTGGTCGTGCAATGAATGTCACCTAAAATTACACGAAATAAGAACCATATGGATTTGTATATTAGATTGATGCGTTAAACTGAATAAAAATTGTACGAGGTAAAGGCGTCCCGTGCCTATTTCCAGATTCCCCTCCAAGAGTATGTAAATTTTCTAAATATAAAATCACCCTGAGAACGAGGTTTACGATGAAAGACTCGCTGGAGATGTAATACGTTGGAAATACGAGGAAATAATAGCAATTTATTTTATGCTGCATTAAACATATATTTCTCAGATAATAGAAAATTACACTCTTCTCCTTTCGGTTGGAATTTACCGTAATAAGATGAAACATATCATACAATATTTAACAGTACGTGATTAGAGGCATTCACTAACGCCAGTAACAATTCATTTGAAATTTAAATCGTATATTTATTGGGCCGTATAACCACTTTTTTTTTCAACGGATATGATGTTATGCATTTGAAACAATATCTCTTTACAAGGTTAAAAACTAAATTATTCATAATCGTACATGTTTAGAGTGATAGATTCAACAGTTTCTCTTCTTCGGATTAAAAACATTCAATTCTTTAGCATAAAAACAATCCTCCGTCCTTTCTCTGGACTACATAAATATCACAATTTATAATACAGAATGTACAGGATGAATTGACCAACAATATCTCATTTTAAAGGGCTTGGAAATCAATCAATGCGCAAATTGATTACTCTAATTACATAAATACATTTTATGTACAATTGTTGATCAATTCTTGAAGTAATATAATTTTTTTCTCTCCTCGTGGTGGCTTAAGACCATCTATTCTCATACATTTATTTACATTGGAAATTGAATGGCGATGAAATAGTGCCAATTGTTCAATCAAACTTAAGGAAACAGTTGATCCGGTTAATATGTATTGATCGGCATGGATCCGTTAAAGTAGGACAATTTAGACACAGCTGAACTTGACACCTGCAAAACGCAATTCAAAATATTCCCATGAGTAATTTTGAAAAACATGAATTTTAGGGATGTTTATCCAGTCGTGAGTAGTTGAAAACAAAATTCAACAAAACGTACAATTTATGATATATATCTGGACAGGTTATTCCCTTAAATGAAGGGTTCCCTGGTCCCTCGGGAAGTCTGGTAAAGGGAGCGGGGGGTAGTGTAGGAACAAATGTAAACATCGTATATGGAAGAGAACCAAAAATTATCAATTGTTTTCTTCATTTAAATATTTTGCTTTTAGGGGTAACGCTGCACTAGGGACAAAAAATTAAATACAGAAAGGAAAAAATAGAAAAATAGAAATAATTTGTACATTTTGTCGTGTATGAATTAATTTCAGTGCCAAGACGAAAAGAGAAAAATGATGCCTAATTGGATAAATGTAATACACAAAATGTTAAGATCTTCGATAATTTTGTTTTCCTGAAAGAATTCAATCTTCGGAAAATGGATAAACATCCTCAAAGACGATAATGTTAAAGTTTAAAGTGTTTCAACTAAGAAATTTCAATTAAAACATTTGAATTTGTACCGTCATCGCTAGAGTAGCAATTATGGCAGTGAAGCTTGTGATTCCGTACACGAACGTCTGTTCCCATGAGTCCATCACCAAGACGTACATGACACACACAACACTTGAAGCACTCCATATGGTAAAATAGCCGGAGGCTCTCAATAATCATGGCTGCCCCTCGTCCTTCATGATAAAAAATATTGAATCAATCGTTAAACATGAAATTTGAATAAATTTATTGTGAGATTGAATTGATAGAGATGTACAGAAGCATACCTAATTCATCGCCACAGTGAGAGCATTTCTTCTTTCCACTGACACTGAGCATTTTCTCCTGTGACTCGACCGTCGAGGGACCCGGTGATTGATGCACTTTTTGATGCATCATCGCGAGGTGCTGATGGGACTGATGATGTGATACTGACAGCTGTTCCTGGCTAACACTGTGCTCCAGTCTAGCAGTGATAAAATACGAATATGTGTCATTCAGAGCCTCTTCTTTATCTACCTTTATTTTTAATTGTTACGTTTTATTTTGATGGTGTCTAGTTCTACTACGATTTTTATTCAAGTGTTTTTTTTTTTCAAAATTTCACTTGAATTGGTCAATTTTTTTAAATCGTTTTTTCTACAAAACATCGATTTTTTTTTTTAAATTAACATAGATAATAGTTTACGATTGATCAATGAAAGAGGTCACTATTCCCACAGACTAATCTCAGAATGAAAAAAAAA
>JAPYZM010002909.1:0-15107 GCA_030522845.1 Psyttalia concolor
GTTGAAAATAAATTAGAATGACGTCCTGAGATCTCCAAAATCTGGGAAAATTATGAGCAGAAAATTCGAGGTTTTTTTCCTAAATATTTCCTTCGTTAACGATTGAGTGAAATCGGTAAATAAATAGCCTATTCATCGCGAGTATTGTTAATTAACTAGCCGAACCAATTTAAGCCAACTATTTTTTTTTAATTATTCTTTGGACCTCCAATTGAATAACCCAATTTATTTTCATAGAAAATCCTGCAGATGTTGAAAATAAAATAGACTGAACTCCTGAATCTGATCTTCAATAAAAAAAATTGTATTTAAAAAAATCGACTATTTTCATTAGAATTTTTATCGTTTTCATAAAACAATGGACTTTAATTTTGACGGACCTGTGGAGCTGTTAATTGCCATAAATGCTCTCCCAGAAAATGAAGGGGGGAAAAAAACCTGAGGTTTCGGGTGATTATGAGAATAAATTCAACATCTCGTGACTACGTGGGGCCCAACATTTCTTTTTCCCTCAACACCCACGTGAGATACTACCGCGACCTCTTATTGATCGCACTGGTCACGACAGTTCAGGCTATCTCTGTTTGCTGGCCAACAAAGTTAACGAGGACACTCCTCAATTTTTATAAATAATGGGAATAAAGTTGACTAAACAGTCGATATATCTCGAAGAAAAGATGGAGTACAATTTTTTGTTCCCACTCGCTGGACATGGGAGGAGTTCTGGAGGCTCAGCGGGGGGGAAATCCTCACAATCAGGGGATATTGACTCATGAGGAACATTAGCACGAGGTGTTCTATATGCCCATGGCCACGCACTACTCTCTCCTATTTCTATCGTCTATCAGGTTGTTGTCACCATCTGCGATGTTTCCGCATTCAAGGGGAAAGAAATCACCTTTTGCCTGCATTTTTAATGATCCTCGTATTGGTATTGATCCAATTGTTTCGTGATTACGATCGATGATGATAAGAAAATATAAAAGTCCAGTTGACAAATACCTCGAGGCAATTCTGAACTTTACAACTTAGCTTAAATGTAATTGAATAGTTAAATTAATTGGATTGAATCCTAGAATTACTAAAAATGTAGGAATTGATTTTTCATATTTTCATATCAATTTTAACAATTTTATCTTATCATCCTAATCTCATATCTTCACGTTTTCCCCTGTTGTTTCATTCACTCGCTGCTCACGATAATTACCCTACGAATTTTTGTTGAATTGTTCCTAGTTTTCTCCAGAGAAGGCCTTGGAATTTCATGGACAATTAATTATCCCAATTTCCATTAACTTCCAGCGAATAATTGTTAAGGGAATTGTAGTTTCAATTGAGTCAGTTGAATCCCCAAATTCCCTGGAAATTTCCTGGTTAAATTCTGCCCAGATGTTGGATTTTAGATAAATGAAATGCTCCAGTTGTTTCCATCCATCAGCACTTCTCCAAGTAAAAGCCCTTTCATTCTCGTACCTCGCAAAAGACCTCCACTCCCCAATCTCTTCCACCTCCCCCAGTGCTTGAGTCTCCCATCTCATAAGCAAAAAGCCCTCGCCTCAGTTGTTTCCCCCCCCAGCAACTAAAAACTCTCCGCCTCTCCAATCCCCAGAATTGGAGTTGGGGACACAATGTGTCGTCGAAATGACAGGACAACAAACAATTCTCCAACATCCAACGAGCCTCGACAAGATGGATCGAAACAAGCCGAAGACCTTCGCCTTTGATCACTGCTTCTACTCCCTAGATCCAAGCCTAGATAATTTTGCCAGCCAAGAGGTTGTGTTCGATGCCCTGGGTCGTGACATCCTGGACAATGCCTTCCAGGGCTACAATGCCTGTATATTTGCCTACGGGCAAACGGGCTCGGGGAAGTCATACACAATGATGGGCAGTGGTGACAACAAAGGAATAATTCCCCGCTTGTGTGACAATCTCTTCGACATGATAGCCAAACAGCAGAGTTGCGAGCTAACCTACAAAGTCGAAGTGTCGTACATGGAGATATACAACGAAAAGGTACACGACTTGTTGGATCCAAAGCCCAACAAGCAGTCATTAAAAGTTAGGGAGCACAATGTACTTGGACCATATGTCGATGGGCTCAGTCAATTAGCTGTTACATCCTACCAAGACATTGACAATCTCATGACTGAGGGCAACAAGTCGCGTACAGTTGCTGCTACCAATATGAATTCCGAGAGTTCACGATCGCACGCTGTCTTCTCAGTTGTCGTTACCCAGACATTGACTGACGCCCAGAGTGGTGTGAGCGGTGAAAAAGTGTCGCGTATGAGTCTCGTTGATCTCGCTGGTAGTGAGAGGGCTGTGAAAACTGGGGCGGTTGGTGATAGGCTCAAGGAGGGTAGTAATATTAACAAATCATTAACAACACTTGGTCTAGTCATCTCCAAGCTTGCTGATCAAAATTCAGGGGGCAAGAATCGTGATAAATTTGTGCCGTACAGAGACTCAGTGCTCACTTGGCTGTTGAAGGACAATCTTGGTGGTAATAGTAAAACTGTGATGGTGGCTACAATATCACCAGCAGCTGATAACTACGAGGAGACACTGTCAACATTGAGATATGCTGATAGAGCTAAGAGAATTGTTAATCATGCTGTTGTCAATGAGGATCCCAATGCGCGAATTATTCGTGAATTGAGACAGGAGGTGGAGGCACTCAAGGAGATGCTGTTACATGCCACTGGTCAGGGCTCAGTTGTTGGACAGAGGCGGACTGATATCACTGAAAAACTCTCCGAGTCTGAGAAACTTATGAAGGAGATGTCCCAGACTTGGGAGGAGAAACTCGTTAAAACTGAGAGACTCCAGCACGAGAGGCAGCAGGCACTTGAGAAAATGGGTATCAGCGTTCAGGCGTCTGGCATTCAGGTGGAGAAGAACAAGTACTATCTGGTGAATCTCAATGATGATCCCAGTCTCAATGAACTCCTTGTCTATTATCTCAAAGATGTCACGCTTGTTGGTGGACGATCAGCTGGAACTGAGCAGGATATTCAGTTACATGGGCTGGGCATTCTTCCGGAACACTGTGTCATTACTATCGAGGAGTCGGGACTTTATATGAGTCCATTGAACGGTGCTAGGTGCTTTGTTAATGGGAGCCAAGTTGTTGAGAGGACCCTTCTACAGCATGGAGATAGAATTGTGTGGGGAAATCATCATTTCTTTAGGGTTAATTGTCCGAGACCTGCCACGTCAATTAGTAGTGAACCACAGACACCAGCACAGAACATTGATTATAATTTTGCCAGGGAGGAGCTCATGCTTAATGAACTCACCAATGATCCTATTCAGAGGGCTATTCAGAAGTTGGAGAGACAGCATGAGGAGGATAAACAGGTGATTCTGTTAAAAGTATTTCTTTTAGAAAATAAATCATACGTTTTATTTGTCGTCCACTAGTTCTAACTGTTAATTAATTAATAATTCTTTGATGATGACAAAGAAGCAATTGAAAATGCGATCTTTATCAACAAAAGGAAAATGAAATAGGAAAAATATTGTTGAATAAGGACAAGCCAATGCCGAATTTTCAATTTTTAATTTACTACTCCAGGTCGCGCTGGAGAAGCAGAGGCTCGAGTACGAGAGACAATTCCAACAATTGCGCAATATCTTATCACCATCAACTCCTTACTCACCCTATGTACCTTATGATCCATTGAGGGGAAGTCAGGGGGGTAAATTGCCCGCCTGCACTCCAACAACACAAATGCGTGTGGAGAAATGGGCACAGGAGCGCGACGAAATGTTCAAACGCAGTCTTGGTCAGCTTAAAACTGATATACTCAAAGCAAATTCACTAGTGCAAGAGGCGAATTTTCTCGCTGAGGAGATGGACAAGCAGACCAAGTTCAGTGTTACACTTCAAATACCACCGAACAATCTCAGTCCCAACAGAAAGGTATATTATAATTTTATAATTATTTTATAAATAACAAAACGACAATTAATCCTGGCTTGACAATTTTTTACTGCACACATTCCAGGGAAATATTTTTAAACATAAAAAAATCATAATTATTTATTTTTCAATTGCTAAAATGTTTTGTTACGAAGAATTCCAATTTTTAACGATTCAAAATTGTTTTTTTAATTTAAGAGATTATTGGTAATTAGTTTTAATTGAGCACCTTTTGTTTTTCAAAGTTTTTTTATTTAATTTAAAACACTCTTGAATTATTAAGAGTGTATTCTTCCAGCGTGGAGCATTCGTGAGTGAGCCAGCGATTCTCGTGAAGCGTCAGAACATGGGAAGTCAGGTGTGGACAATGGAAAAATTAGAAAATAAACTCGTTGACATGCGCGAGATGTACGAGGAGTGGAAGGACCCAAATAATTCTCAACGTCTGCCAGGAATGAAGGACGAGATGTCCCTAAAAATCCAGGATCCCTTCTACGAGTCCCAGGAGAATCACAATCTCATAGGAGTGGCAAATATATTTCTGGAGGTGCTGTTTCATGATGTTCAACTGGATTATCATACACCAATAATAAGCCAACAGGGTGAGGTGGCTGGTCGTCTCCAGGTGGAGGTATCGCGTACGGGGGGCCAATTTCCCCCGGACAGAATTTGCGAGGCCGCCTCGGAGAGCTCGAGCAGCTCAGACTCGACGTCCTCAGAGCACGAGGACTACTCGGGCTCGAGCCACATCAGCTGTCGTGTCACCATCAAACAAGCCAGTGGACTACCCCTGTCCCTCAGTCACTTTGTCTTTTGCCAGTACAACTTCTGGGGCCATCCTGAGCCCATTGTTGTTCCGTCTTTGTCTAATGCGGATTTACCAGTGATCAACAATTGTCTGTCGGGCCAGAGAGACTCGCCGGCATTCAAGTTCAGTCATACGAATGAGTTCACTGTACCTATGAATGAGGAATTCCTCGAGCATTGCGCCGAGGGGGCTCTGAGTATCGAGGTCTGGGGACACAGAAGCGCTGGTTTCTCAAGGTAATAATTCCACGAATGTAAGTTCCTTCAGATGCCAGATGAATTTTTTTGTATAAAAAAACTAGACCAATTTTTAAATCATTTATAACAATCCGGTTGAACTCCGACGACGGTCGCCGAGTTGGTTAAGGCTCACGGCCGGACGGCGGAGCTCGCGTGGAGTATGTTCAAGTCCGGCTTAGGGCATGGGATTTTAATCTCTCCGGAACCGTCGAACGGGAGTCTAGACACCAAGAATCATTGGAGAAGAAGTTTTCCCGATGAGCTTTGGTTGATGGACCCCATGTCGGCCAAGGTTTCCCTTGGTCACCAGGAGAGACTGTACATGGAGTACAGCTCCTGGGGTACAATGCGACATGGTTGGAGAGTATGACGGCCCATGATACCCCAAATGTAAAAAGCCTAATCGGCTATACATGGATAATAAGTAATAAACAATCCGGTGGAACTCATTTTCGCTTCTTCACGAATTTAATTGTATTCCAATTTTAAAAAATGCGTAGTAGTTTTTGGATTAAAAAAATTGATATAAATAATGTGGATATAATTTACCGAGTGTGTCTAGAATTTATTATTAGGCTCTTCTAAGTTCTCCATTTAAATCTGTCCCATTTGTTCAGGTCCAAGCCAGGCTGGGAGGTCGAGCAGCAGCAGCTGGCCAAGGCCCGCTCCCTAGCGGATCGTTGGTCAGAGCTGACGCGAAAAATTGAGCTGTGGGTGGAGATTCAGGAGCTGAATGAGCAGGGCGAGTACTCGCCAGTGGAGGTCCTGGTGAATCCTGACACATTGACAGGTGGAATTTATCAGCTTAGGCAGGGCCAACAGAGGAGGATACAGGTGAGGGTGAAGCCGGTGCAGAATTCGGGAACTCTTCCCATCATCTGTCAGTCCATACTGAGTATATCAGTTGGCTCGGTTGCTGTGAGAAATCCCCTCCAGCAGCCACTGGACAGCTATCAGGACGAGGATCTCCGGGTGCTCAGGGACAAGTGGAGTGATGCACTGATGCGAAGACGACAGTATTTGGACCAGCACATCCAAAAACTAGTGAATAAGCAATCGAAGAGTGAGCAGGATGTTGAGAGAGAGCAGAGTCTTGTTGAGCAGTGGGTTAGTCTTACTGAGGAGAGAAATGCTGTATTAGTGCCAGCTGCTGGCTCTGGTATACCCGGTGCACCAGCTGATTGGCATCCACCAGCTGGTATGGAGCCACACATTCCAGTTTTATTTCTCGACCTCAATGCTGATGATTTATCAACACATCAGTCGGGTGAGGAGGTCTCAGTCACTGGTATCAATTCAATTTTGTCCAAGGAGTATGGAAATAAATTCTATCCTCTACCTATTATCAAACATCTGGAGAAGGATGTGTGTGCTATTGCTGCTTGGGACTCTAGTATTCATGAGAATCTTCATCTCAATCGACTCACCCCACCCAATGAACGAGTTTTTCTCATTCTCAAGACCACTGTCAGGCTCTCTCATCCGGCTCCCATGGATCTTGTGTTGAGGAAGAGGCTGGCACTCAATATTTATAAAAAACAGAGCTTCACTGATCGGCTGTTCAAGAGAATTGTCAGGTCTGATTGTCTTGCACAGACTGGGGTCACTTATGAAATTGTTTCTAATATACCAAAGGCTAGTGAGGAGCTCGAGGACAGGGAGAGTTTAGCACAAATCGCCGCTAGTGGCGAGGACAGCAGTGATGCTGATGGAGAAACTTATATTGGTAAATTGGATTTTTTTTTATTTGAGACTGGTCAGCCGCTACTGACAAACGAATTTTTTGATTATCCTAGTTTATTGCTCACACTTGTAAACGATTGGAAATGAACTCATGAAATTGGACAATTTTCAGAGAAATACACGAGAGGTGTATCCGCTGTGGAGAGTATTCTGACTCTCGACAGATTGAGACAGAGTGTAGCTGTGAAAGAATTACTCCAAGCACGTGGACAGCCTCTCATGAGGAAGACAGCAAGTGTTCCTAACTTCTCGCAGGTACTGCAGCGTCTGAAGTTCACTGTATGCCCCTCACTTTTTTTTTGTTTCTATTTATTTGTTTTTTTTTCATAATCTCAGACGTTTAATTTCACAACTACTCATCAAATCTGGGGATTAACTGATGGAAAATCATTTGAATTACTGATTACAGATTATGAGATTCGATACATCTCTTGATTCCCTCAGTGTCACGCGCTCGGAAAGTGTAACAGATCTCAACTCAGAGCTCAATTGTCTCCCACATCATTCGCGACGCGCCTCATTAGGTCACACCCGAAATGAGGAGAGTTTCTTGACTGCTCCGTCGAAATCATTTGGAATTGGTAAGAATTTGTCCCTCAATTTTCTCAAATTCTCTCCTCAAATTTGTCGAAGGGCATTTTGGGAATGCGGGGGAGCGATTTGCTCGTGACAAATTCACAATTTGAGCTATTAATTTACTCAAGCAATTGTTAAATTAATATATAGGAGAATTCAGTCGTTCAATTAAGGAATTAACCGATAAAACGATCAATTGAACGAGTTATTTACTCACAAAGTAATATCTCAAAGCTCGAATAGAAAATTTTACTCTCACAACACCTGAATCATCATCTCAAAATCGTTATTAATTCCCCCTATTTTTTTTCTTCTATTCAATTATTAAAATACAAAAAAAAAATCTCATCGATAGTGACACAAGTACGACAGCGACAAGGTAATTAGTTCAAGTAATTAATTAAAATCTTATTTTGCTGCATTACACACTGCATTGGGCCCAAATATCCATATCCATGGCAGTGCTACGTCATTTTAAAGCAATTCAATTTTTCACTCTGCCACTTGATAGCCTGATTATGAATTTTTGTCAAGATATGCTCGGTAGTTTTTATTATTAAAAAAAAAAAAAGAACAAGAGAAAAAATATTCGTGTACCACATTTTATCATTACCACTGAGCTTCAGTGCTGACAAATGCCTATCAATAATCACTGCCGGTTTTATAGTTTCAATTCCAAGCGAACCAATTCAATATCGAAATTGAACAAGTCTCGATAGTACGAGAGCAACAATTTTTAATGCATTTTCCACTGTAATTACAATTTATTTCTCCACCTCCCCCCTCATCTCTTTTCGTATCAGATGATAATTTGAGAACGTCATTTTATCGCTTACTCTCCATATGATGTGCGATTTTCTGTGCGGCGATTTTTTATTATGAATTTTTTTTCAATCTTTGTTCTATTTCTCGTTTGAAATGGGGGTTTTTAAAGTTTAATCTTGACGATTACAGCGACTGGGGATCAATAAGAAACGTATTCACGCATGTTCAAAGGTCTCGCTGCGCTTTTTATTTGTTTTGGGGATTTTTATTCTTGTCTATTGGGCAAGGCAGCCGAGATTTTAAGATTATTACATTTTTTGGGACTTGAAAGGACTCGTGAGAGGTTTTTCGGCACTTGTTGATTAAATTTTCACGCCAGAGTCATCTGAAATTGACAGAGCCCCGAATTTGTCCCTAAAATCCGGAAGAAAATATTTTTATAAATTTTGAGAAGTGTCACTTCCTCGGGTATAAATAAAAATTAAAGCCAAAATTTAGAGTTTTTTTTTTGTTCAATTCTCGTCTCATTCAGAGAGAAATTGATTGCGGGGCTCGTTTAATTATTTCATTCGATTACGCATTAATTGGGCATTAATTAATTCGATTATGCTGGAAATAAATGGAGATATGTCAGTGACTCGACAGCCGTGAAAGAAACACTTGTTTCATGCACTTTATCAATGAAAAAATGACTAATTCATCTGTTCAATTTTATTTGTTCCTCTGTTTTAACACTACGTCTACCTCTACCACTATTTCGGCCCATCCAAGGCTCCATTATCAACTCAGGTAAAATGGAGTCTTGATTCATTTGTTATTAAATTGATGAATTACAAATTAAAAACGGTTAACTAGTCCATTATCATCGTGAGTTATTGAGTCTGCCTCTTGTATTGTTTCATCACTTGTAGATATTTTATGGCACGTAACAGCCCATCAGGGGGAAAAGTTTGATTGGGGGGATTGATAAAAGTAACAACAATTGGATAAATGGAGAGAATTAATCAAATTCCAGAGGAGGATCTCAACAATTTTTTCAAGATTTCTGGATCTCGTGGAAAATTCTGATCATCTTTTTCTGCTTTTTCCCCTCCACGTCAATTGTTAGTTCTCGATTTGTTTAACATTCATTTGTTGATTACTGGAAGACGGCCTTGGCGAGTATCTAGAGAAAAAAAACTCTTTTTTTAGTTGCGATTTTCAACCGGAGGGGAATTGCTAATCGAGTGAAGTTGTTTATGTGGATAAGAGAGTGAGAAAAATCGGGGAAAAAAGAGAGAGACCTCCTCCCATTCTATCGATTTTTATTAAAATGACTAGAACTTTTTAATTATAATTCAATGGAACTTTTCTCGCATTTTTGGGAGATGTTGACTTTATCATACGCCGTTATCTGCATGACATTGCAAGCTTGATTTTTTTTATTCGCATGCTCAATGTTTGATTGTTTGTCAGTTTTTATAATGTCTGTAGGGGAAATTATCTCGTCGAGAACTGGTCGATAGTAATTTATGAAACGCACGTGAAGGGAGAACTCAAGGGGCATCGATTTGTCGTTTATCGCGACGGAATTCACGCTCTACGTTAATATTGAAGGACATTTGTGGAGTGAGCAGTGGAATTGGGGGGATTTGGACATTCGGCATATCTACTTGAAATTGCATGTCAATAATTCATTTTTGAGGCACTAGCCGGCAATTCGAGGCCCCTTGACCTTGAGAATATCCAAGATAATTGTTTATCATTCGTTTTTCTCTTCAATTCCATCCCGAGAAAACAATTGACATTAGTCCAATGAAATGATAATTAGTTTGGAAGGAAAGTTAACCTAAAAGTTCATTTTTCTGATTATTTAGTATTAAATAAATTAGCAAAATTAATTGTTTGTAAATAGTTTAAGAAATCATTGATTGGGGAATTATTTTCTCAATTTTTATGATTTTTTGGGGGCCAGATTCGTTAATTCACTCTCGACAAATTAATTTTTTCCCGAGGATTTCCCCTTTTAGGTCAATTATTAAATAAAATTATTCAATAAAGTCACTCATTTTCCAATCGTTTTATGAATTTTTAGAAAATATTAATTGATCACGTTTTGAAAGGAAAACTGGATTGTAAAGTTATTAAAAATTAGGGGAGTTTGGGGCTTGGATATTCCCAATATTTAATATTAGGAGAGTTCAAAACGATTGTCTGTACTTCGTTCCCTCAGATAAACATAGACTGGATGATTCCATGTTGTGTACTAATGAATATAACGTATCCTCTTGATTGAAAGTCTTGAAGTGGGCGAATACATCATAGTCTGTGTCCTTTCAGCGAGACCAACATCCTTGAATCTCAACCAGATTTCACTGACACGTGTGCAGCAACCGACTTTCAAGTGTAGGTGGCACCTGTCTCGGTGTTGTCCTTTGATGTTTCTATCAATAATTTTTTTTCTTTCATTTTATTTTTAGGTTTTTTATTATTATTAATTTATTCGTCACTTATTATAGCTAGAACGTGATAATTATTATTTACTTGCACGAGCCAAAGATTTTGATGGAAAAAAAAACTGGCGCTTTCTGGGGGGAATTTGTCCATGAATTTCTATTGGAAAGGTATTCAAATTTTGTTGGGAAAGTTTATTGTCAATTGGATTATCGATAGATTTGTTTAATTATTTTATTATGGGAAAAAATTGAAAATTCAGGGGATACGAGTCAATTTTTTGGGGAATTCTAATCCAACTCTAGGAGAATTCCTATAAAATTCCGATAGAATTTCTTAGAGGAAGCCCTGGTTTTTAAACAATTCAATTTCTTTACGCGTGTGGTTTTTATTTGGCGACTATGAACGTGAGTCGTTAATTATTTGCGAAAAACAATTTTTACGTTGAAAATTTGAAGAAAAAAATCTGTAGATAATTTAATTGAAGTTCTACTGAATAATTAGTTATTGGTGGATTTTATTCGGTGAAAATATCCCATACAAACAATTATATAGGAAAAAAAGGTCAGAATTTCCTCATTTTATAGATTTTTTATGATAAAAATTCCGAGACGTGGTTTTTTTTATTTTTTACTCCAAAAATAAACTCACAAAAATGCCGAATTTCTGTAGAAAATAGATTATTTTTCACTGATAATTTATCTCTAACTAATCGTAAGTTCACTAGACATCCAATAGAATTTTCTAGCGAATTCTCTAGATTTTTCTATGAAATTTATAATTTTTTTTAATACAAATGAGAGTACCAATGGCTCACGCTCGTTTTACGTCTTATTTATTTCTTTTCCAGATTACATTTAATTTTTTTTTACTGATGCACACAGGGTGAAAATTATGGCAAATATCTCATTGCATCGAGAGTAATAATCACCGAGGAAAATTGATAATTTTCAGAGGAAGAGAAGCAAATAATTCGTAACCGTACGATTTATTAATTAAAAGAGAAATCTGTCGTCAATGTTTTCGAACTCGAAAAAATATTATTTGAGAGATGTTTCCTGGAACTGCTCTAGATATTTTGTGAATTTATTTATTGTTTCACCGTGTGTGCGTGGCATGGAGTGCCACTGGTTGTTAGTTTACTCTCTGATTATTATTTTTAATGATTAATTAATAATGACCGTTGTTTCTGAATTTTTTTTGAAGCCTCTCCGAATATGGGCGGCAAGTTGAGCCTACGGATGACGACCCTCCACGAGGAGACATCGAATGTGGGGAATCAGGCGTCCTCTCCCGCCCCGGACGACGAGAAAAGCGACGCTGAGGGCGCCGAATACGACTCTTACACGGTAAATCCCCAAATAATTGGAAAATTTTCCATAAATAAGTCGAAAATTGAACTGTCAAAATCTCAAATAATTCTTTTCCAATTGCGAGTAAGACTTACTTCGGCAACAACTCCAAAAATATATTGACAATTGTCATAAATTGGTCCCCACCGAAGACTGTCCTCTTTAAAAAACAATTTTTCAGCAAAAAAAATCGATCTAAAATTTTCAGTCACGAGAAAAACTGATGATTCAGTTGCGAAATAAAATATCCCCCCGTCAAGTCCAATCCGCAATCATTCTATTACCTTGCGGTTGTGCAAAAATAGAAAATCGACATACGATATACGTAAGCAATTCTCTTGCCTCACTCGAGTGAAAATATTTCGATAAAAAAATCGATTGGATTTCCATTGAACTTCTACGGAAAAATTCCATTAATTTCTCTTCACCACTTCTTTAAAAAAGAAAATGTGGGTTAGAAGTTATTTCATTAGAAAAAATCTGGAGATAATTCTTTGAGCAATACAACCCCTGGTGATTGAGGTGCGACGTTATTGCGTGGGCTATTTGTTTTGCGATTTTGGGTTAAAAAAGCGGGAAATTAAGTGTATAAACAATGTAAAACGTGATAAAGACGAGTGAGAAGTGGATTAGTAGATTAATAGCCTTGAGTTTAATTGTGTTGATGGTGCCCGTAATCGCCCGTAACCGAGCGGAGCGAGGTTAGAATCGCGCGATTACGGGCGCAATAACAAAATATTGTATAAAACTTGTGAGTTATAGTGTTTTTCGGCTCGTGGGATTATAACACTAGAATCGCGCGATTACGGGCGCAATAACAAAATATTGTATAAAACTTGTGAGTTATAGTGTTTTTCGGCTCGTGGGATTATAACACTCGCCTTCGGCTCGTGTTACAACCTCCCACGTGCCAAAAATAGTATATTATGCCACGTGTGCGTAATAGTATATTATGCAACATGTGCGTTATGGTGGTTTGGGCTTGTGGGGGGTTGTAACACGAGCCGAAGGCGAGTGTTATAATCCCACGAGCCGAAAAACACTATAACTCACAAGTTTCATACAACATTTTATGTTATTGTGCCCGTAATCCGCGATTCAACCGAGCGAAGCGAGGTTAGAATCGCGTCATTACGGGCACCTATGGCATAAACACCATAACGCACAAATTTCATACAATACTTTATGTTATTGTGCCCGTAACCCACGATTCAACCGAGCGAAGCGAGGTTAGAATCGTGCGATTACGGGCACCGATGGCATAAAATATTTTATGTTATCGTGCCCGTAATCGCGCGATTCTAACCGAGCGAAGCGAGCTTACCCGCATCTATTGCATAAAATATTTTATGTTATTGTGCCCGTAATCGCGCGATTCTAACCTCGCTTCGCTCGGTTGAATTGCGGATTACGGGCACCTATTGCATAAACAAATACATACTGACATGTTAACCCCAAACTCACTTGTACCTCAATTGCTTCAGGTCCGAGGGAGGCCAATTCGACCCCTGACGACTTCGCGAACCCTAGACTCCCTCGCCGAGCTGCAGTCGACAAAAATAAATACCCCCAGCATGAGCAGCAGTGGCTACGGCTCCCAAGCAGTCTCCACCACAAACTTAACATCCGACGATTCAATCTCCATAAAATCAATAAGCGTAGACGAGACCCCCGACGTAGAGTACAAAAATCTAATCGAAGCCAAAAAAACTGAAAAAATGGACAGTTCACTGGTGTCAGAAACCCCCGAGGAGTATTTCGGTGACATAAGTACAGATCTAGACGACTTGAGTGGCTCAAAGGGTTCAATTGACAATCAAAAAAATTCAATTGAGCTACGCCTGGATGACAAGCAATCACTGAACGACGAATTGAAGCCAATGTCCAGCGAAATGCCATCGCTCAATGAAGAATCTCCCCTAGTCCAGGATAATCCATCAAAAAAGCAGGAAATGGAGACAAGTCAGACATCAAATTCCGGCGATGACAGTCCAATCGAGGGTAGTTCAGTGGTACAAACTAAATTATTACCAGGTAAAGTTGTAAGACGTCGCAAGCTCTCCAACAGCTCTGCCAGAAATAGCCAGAGCTCTCAGTTCCATAGAGCCTCATTTCCAATGGTCCGTCCACATTTCTCCGATAAATCATCAGCGCGGGCTCTGAATTATGAGAATGGCGATCACAGTTCATCAGAGCGCATTGACGACGAAGTTAATGACAAGAGTTCAGCGTACGGATCTAAATCTGATCTGACGAGGATCGAGGCACCACTGCCTGATTGGGTGATAGTGGGTGAATCAGTGATGGTACGTCCTTACAGCTACTGTGGAGTAATAGCTTACATTGGCGGTACTGAATTCGCCTCGGGAACGTGGATTGGAGTTGAATTGGACGCACCCACTGGCAAGAATGATGGTGCTGTTAATGGACAGAGGTACTTCACTTGTCGGCCCAAGTGTGGAATATTTGTCAAGGTCGATAAACTCATTCAGGATAAACGGGGAAGGGCACTCAGGAATTTTACGAAGCAGGAGGCGCCGGCGGCCGGCACTATGCGGAGGAGTGTTAGCAGAGGTAATGTATTTTTTTCTTCGTTTGCATGAAAATAAACTTCTGTGGCTTATGTGAGAGGATGTGAGGGTTGTTGACGGGTGTATGGGACTCTGGAAGGTTCGTAAGGGCTGCGAGGGTCTAGGAGGGTTCAACGGTAGCATGTAAGGGGTCCGCGGGGCCTGGAAGGCTTTGCTGAGAATTGTGAGGGTGGTAAGACCTCTCCAAGGGCCTGTAAGACCTTCCTGGGGGCCAGCAAGGTCGGACCGAGGGCTTATCAGACTTATGAGGGTCGATAAGGCCTTTATTATTGTCTTCCTATCCCTATGAGGGCTTATAACACCTTGATGAAGATCTGCCAAGCTCTATAAGGCTTCTATGAGGGTCTACAGGACCTTGATGAGGACCTGCCAAGCTCCATAAGTCTTTCAGAAGACCTCATAGAAAATTAGGGTTTGCTAAGAATTGTGAGGGGTTGTAAGACCCTGCAAGGGTCTGTATGACCTTCATAAGGGCCCGTAAGGTCTCAACGAGGCCTGCGCGGCTTATAAGGGTTTAGAAGGGTCAGTAAGGTCTTGATGAAGGGCGCCCGAGCTCTATAAGGGTTATAGACATTTATCGAGGGCCTACGAGGCCTTCATTATTGTCTCCCGACCTCTATAAGGGCTTGCAAAACCTTGATGAAGACCTGTCAAGCTCTATAAGGTTTCTAT